>JAQGBX010007693.1:0-11170 GCA_034698745.1 Megaphyllum sjaelandicum | reverse complement strand
ATGCCGCTAGGGGGCTGCAAGAAGGCGGGTTAAAAAGTTCAAAAATATCTAAGCCAATGAGATGTGGCTGTTGTTGCAGTCGCGGTACGCTTCATGCTTGTGCGTAGAATCGAGACTATTTTTGGGAGTGGTGATAATCGCGCGACGTATCGCCGTCTGTTTGACGTGATTTTATCTTATAAATTTTTGTTAATGAGTGTGAATTGTCCGTGTAACTTACAGAATTTTATTTGAGTCAATTGCTCGGTTGGTCGTGGATTAAGCCGTTGAACTAGCGAGTCACGCTATACTGGAAAGGATTACTTTCTCTATTCGATCGTCTTTAAAGTTGAGCTCGTTATCGCAACTGCAAATTGATGTGTAAGTAATACTGTTCTTATTTGAAATGTTTCATTTTAATTTTGTAGTGTAAATTTACGAATATTATTTTGTTGTGGCATTATCGTACAGAAATATCCTTATTTCTTTATTGCAAACCCATAGTTCTGCTGAAGGCAGATACAGTATGTGGCAACGATGTTACCTAATTTGAATGACAGAACCTCCCGCTAATGTGAACATTCTTTCGTGACAACTGAGTTTATAGTGATGTAATTTTGATCTACTCCTGTATTTTTTGATTTTTTTTAAAAATACGGATTTAAGTCCCCATGGAAATTTATTTTCGATTTGATAACGTTCACATACTTGCACTACGTGTGGTGGTGAAGCCTTATGAAGAGTTGTTACTGAAGCAATTTCCAAGTAAAAGTAGCCCAAGGTACTTGATATGTCCACGCGATAAATTTAGTACCAAGTGCCTCGTGAAGTAATTCCTGCAATAATAATCACGACCTTATTTTTTCCTTATAAACGCATCAAGCAAACAAGGATTTTGCACGTACATGTACTTTGATACGTCTAACTTTGATATTGGCATATCCCCCCTCCCCCCTATTTGATGTCATTTCATCCCCTTACTTGTACTAACCAACGTCTGTGTATGTATTCTTTCTCACCTTATTTACGTTATAATATAAAAATGTAAATAAAATTGCTCTCACTTCCAATTTGCTTTTGACAACTTTTCTTGTCGGCCCCAAAAACGATAGCTCATAAAGCATAATTTATCGTCATCCTAAGGTACATGTAATGACGATACTCACCAGTCACCACGGAAAAGGCTTTTAAAAACACATTTTAACCCACCATAACTTCAATTATCAAGCTGACTGAACTGTCAAATAAGTTTTCATTATCTTGTAATGCGGCGCTGAACATTAGTACTCTTGACAATGATGGCAGGACACATTCGCATTTTCAAAAGTTAAGTAGAAATGTACCTAGTTAGTGCAATGTGTAATTTATATCTGGGTTGGATAAGATACCTCATGCAAGTTGTCAATGTATGTGAAAGACAGGTGAACAAATTTGTAACGCAGCGGATTTGGGTGATTAATGGTTAACGTTTTAACTACAAGTCAAAATTAAGATAATCGAAGTTGTTCAAGGAATCACTGGATTTTGCAGTTTATGAATACAGGTATACATTCTGCGTCTGAGTTCTACTTGACTTTGAGTGATATGCCGGTATTAAGACCTTATTTACAGAGTTGATACGCATAGTTATTTTACCTGCAGTAATGTAGTTTTTGCGTTACATTTATAAATATGAATGGCGAATTTTAGACTTTTGATACATGTACATCGTGTGTGATTCTGTACAGCTAAGTAAAGCCAAACAAGTTTTAGTTTATCTCAAATCGTACATGACCTGCTCATTCCTACTGTGCAGAGTTCCATTCAAAATGATGTTAAATTAACGATTACACTGATAAAAAGGTTTAAGTCATCTCCTATTTCATGCCATGATGTGCTTAGGTTTCCATATCAAATTGTTTTAATATTTGAAGAATAACGTTCTTATCTTACTGTGTGGTTTCACTTTCATAACAAAGGATGTACAGCGCCTCTCCTTAAATTTGGCATAGTATTTTTGTTGTTGTAAACTTATCGAAACAATGCAGGTTTCATAATGCATGCAGGCAAATTACATTCTCTACAGTTTGAAATCAGGTTGTCGATTCACATTGTTTCAAATTGAGCAATTCTTTTGTCAACCCTAATCTATCTTACCTGAAACATCCATCCTTACATTTATCTCAAAATTGTAACTGACTTGAGCATGCGCCTTTCTGGAAGTGAAAATTAGCTACAAGGCGTGTCCCTTTCCTTTTTATTGTGAATGTGTGGCAGGAGGAGCATCCTTTTAAGGTGGGGACGCCATCTTGACCCAGCTTAAAATGGAAGTAATTAGCCCGTGCTAATCCTATGTGGTGAACGACGATTCTTAGGCCTGGAAACTTACAGGTTCGAAATACTTGTACAGTGTAATTTCAAAGGCGTTTACTGCTAAAATGGCAGCTCTTCGCCTTCAGATTCACCCACATAAAAACTGAATTAATTTTGTTTCTAAATCATGATAACCTTGTTCATCATACCTACTCCTTTAACCACTAAAAAAATATTTCGATGAAAGAAAATTTCCCGTAATGACACCATTTTCAATTGAAGTTTTTTATATTAATATTTTCGGTGTTTTGTTTTTTAACCTTAGACCAAGAATGGCCTGTCTGCTTTGCCAATCAATGCCCTGTTTGAAATCAATGCTTTTCTTGTTTCATTGTCGTTCAAATACAAAGATTTGATGGTTGGAACGATTTTTATGGGCTAGCTTTTGCGTTGAAGGAGTGGTGAAACTTTGAACACTAGGATGTTCTTCAATAACAATTATTTCCTGTAGTTGCAATTTATTGTTTGCACACTGATGTCAGATTTGAATATTTCAAATTGCTAAAGTAGCCTACATACAGTTGACAAAAAAGTATGTGAACAGTATGAAAATTGCAGTTTTCGAAAAAAAATAAATGGTGTAGATTTTTTATTTTAAAACTACATTTATAATAACACTTATAGTACATAGATTATGTGATAACAACCAGAATTTTTTTAAAAATAAATAAGTTTATTTTAAATTAATAAAAACGAATATTTCATGCAAAAAAAATTATGGGAACATCCTCCTATACTGGTAGAATTTGCTAATTTCTGGCCATTTGGTTATATTTTACCTAATAAATAGCCTAATGTTGATTAAACTTCTGGGTATAAATACTAACTAGTTTTTCATCAGATTGGTAAGTTCTACAGAAAATTTAGTTCATGATAGCCTAAACTAAATGAGTTATGCTTTGCAATGAGAAAAGAGTTATTCAAATGAATTTTAGTAGAAATTTAACATCGAAAGATGGCAAATGAATTGAAAATATGTGTTGCAGTATATAAAATCTCAAAAAACAAAGAGGTACCGGAAAAGTCATAAACAAACTCGGAGCTAGCCATCCATGTGAGCTATCTGTGAGGGAAAAACGACAGGTTGTTAGATTTGCTCAGAAAAATTCAAAAAGATCTTCATGTACTACGTGTGCATGTACTCTTGATGCTAACACCTTGTACTGTATATCAACACCGTGTTAACTATGTTACTTTCATATAAGTTGAAAACACGTGGGGACTTAAAAAATTGCCTTGCTCTCGGTTATTTGCGCACGAGCGTCGCAATTTATCCCCAATGTCCTTTCTCTTTAAAAATGTGTTTTATTGCAGCAATTTCCACTGAATTACGCATTTAGGCGTCCACCAGCCGATGCTTTATTCTATGCGTGAACTATCAAATTGCTTCGGCTTGATAAATGCCCGATGCTGCTTCAAGAACTGGATTTTTCTGAACAGACTTTTTAAGTACTTGGCATTGGATTTACTGTATTGACGTCCGTGCCGGTGGTCAAGCGAGCGAGATATTACCGGGCCTGTTGGTCAAGTGTTTAGATTCCACGCCTAGTCGAGTTTGCTCAAGGCCAGCAAAATTTTTTTCCTTGAAACGGACAATTTTGGCTGCAAAAACTGCGATAAACTCAACTTATTTTGAATGTGCACGACTAATCTTTATCCCCTTTTATGGATAATAGTTTAAAAGCGCCAAATACATGTACATGTATCTCCATAATATTTTAATCATCTAAATGCCTTCGGCTCTTTGATTGTAAAACTTACATGTACAGTGTATATACTAAATACGTACTCGTTAATAGATCAAAGAATTTCAAGCATATTTTGAAAAAAAAAATTTTTTCGGTTCAATTTCACCATTCTTCGGTTATTATTCTGTAAGATGAAATTCAACTGTTGATCTCACCTCGATGACATTGTTTTGGAATGCCATGCGGTAATACCATATGACACTTCAAAACAATGTCATCGCTAAATGAGAATCTTTCTAATCACGCATTTTCAACTGAAGGATTATTGTAGTGACGTTGTGTATACAAAATACATGTATACTTTACGTGATTTATGACTAATGTAAGAAGCTCCAACTTCAATAATAAATCGGGTAAGAATCTGGAGACACTGACGAGATCGAGACAAGGAATCATTATTCATGCTCGTAGTGTTTACGTTTTGGGAGAAGAGTAACTGATTCTTGAATCTAAATATTAATAATCACCATCTGGGATTATTTAATTTTTGGTACGCAGATCCAGGAAATGACCTGATCTTTGTATAAACTTTGGTTGAATAAAATAAATGACCAACTCTTACGAATGAGAGCAGTAGGCCTACTGTACTGTATGCCATTCGCATAATGTCAAATAAGGGGACTGGAGTTTAGCTCGAAACATGTGCTTAAATTGGTTGGTCGTCTAACCAGAGTGAAAAAGATAGGCGTTTCCACCCATGACTTCTAGCCCTCTTGAATTCTGGATCATGAAATGGGTTTATCGATTGTCTAAACAAATTGGTCAGCTAGCGGTCGGCCGGAGAAACGCAGGCTGCAAGATGAAATTGAATGCAATAAATTCCCAATGCAAAAAATAAAATAAAAAATGCCATTGTCTTAGAAGGGAAAGGATATTTTTCATTGCCAAATTTATTCACTGACACTGCCTTTGGGTTTGCATTCGTTGGTACTTATAATTTAAAAAATTAAATTACCGACCACTAGCTCCAACTACCGGGAAAACAATTGGTAATGCATTTCAAATGAGGTGTACCCGGTGATACATCGCACTTTGACCCAAAAAGCGCGAAGTTTCACCGGGTACACCTCATTTGATGTGCATTACCAATTGTTTGCCCGGTAGTTGGCGCTAGTGGGCGGGAATTTAATTTTTTAAATTATAAATACCAACGAATGCAAACCCTAAGGCATTGCAAAAACAAATTATAGAACCATTTAAATATTTAGCAATGTCTATACACATTAAGATACGAAATGCGGCAAATGCTTTTCGAACAAATATTTTTTTGATGTAAACAATTAACATATGAGATTACGAGCTACAAACATGTACATTACATGTATATATGATAATGATAACGAAAGAATAACGTTCTTGAGGACACAAAAGTACAATGGAACGGTCAATTATGATGAGAGTGAAGGCTAACATTATATACGCAAGTATAATATGCAATTACTTACAGTAAATACAGTGAAGGCAGCATACTGATACTATTTTCTTGAAAATCCGGGTTTAGAAATTTTTTGCTACGAAGTCGAAATTAAAATATCCTTCAATCGATGAGCTTATCACTTTTAAGCGGGTTTTAAAACCCTTACATTAAATTGGCCTCTGATCCTTCAACACATCCACGATTAAAATTCTCTCTCATACATTTGCATAAATGATAGACTAGAAAACCCACAAGTTTGCGTATCGGTTATGGCAATTACTTGTGTTAAGGCTACTTTTTTATATCGATAATATACAAAAATGAGCTTCTCGATTAAAGTTTGAGTCATGCAATTGCAATTACCACGCGTGAGATCAGAATAATGTATAACTACTAGTGAAAGGAATCAAGAAAGCGTATACAGTACATTTGTAAGGGAGCATCAGGGTCGCGGTTATTTTACGATATTTGCCTCAACCTATAAAGCCCTAAAATAACCCTTCTGACATCAGTATAAGGTTATACAAAGAATATTCCGTGAATTTAATTCATACGGAAAAGGAGTGTACATGCGCATTATAATCACGCTTTCGCGTTACTGAAGAGATCATCAGAGTATCAGCTCATTTCAAGGTCAATAGATGATGTTTGTGAATCAATAACATTTCAGAATGAGACTGAGACAATTTAAAAGTCCACGTCATTTTTCATATGCCAATTATCTCATGCATATACTGTATTTAGCTCCATAGTTATATTTTCTATAGCATATCCAAGCACACCCCTCCTCCCCCAACGAGCGGAACTCCGTGGGGAAAAACAAGGCCATAAATCTTTCCTAATTTTCTCCGGACCATACAACTGTCAAACAGGTTTTTCGTCCCCCATCCGGGATGCGTACAGATCATATGGCGCCATCTTTTGGCGATAAAGGAAAGCTAAATCTAACTCCTGATCGCATAAAAGGGGTTAGAATATCAATCAACAATTTTCACCCAGGCAAAGCCGGGTATTACCGCTAGTATATATATATATAACTAACTACCGGTACTGTAAACATTATAATCCATACCGAATTCCGAATTTTTTTTTTAAAAAAAAATTCCATGGTAGCGCACGTCAATTTACTCGTATAACCGAATACGATGCGGCTGAATGCTTTATAACCACTCAGCCACCTTGCATGCTCGGTCGTCAATTAAGTGCCGTTTATACTAGTTATTAGTATGAAGATGGCCCGCAATTCAATTACACAACACTTGTACTATTTCAGTGAAAAAATAATTAAATTTTAAAAAATGCATCCTCAACTTTATGACGTATGATTTTATACTTCCGGCTTTTCGAAACAAAGATGGCTGCCAAGAAGGTGCATTATTTCCTATGCATTTGGATCGTTCCCAATCCCATTGGTCCCGAAATGCAAAAAAAAATATGCTTTGAAGTGGTACTATAATGTCATAACTCTAGAATTTCTATACTTATACGGTTATAACGACTCCATGTAATCCTGTATAGATTGGATGAACAATATATCCCTATCTGGTGCATATACCAGAATGTCTATTCGTTGCCTTACAGAAATGTTACTGACCCTCTTCCTAGTCGTGGCAAACAGCCTGCCACATTTTTAACTGGAAATTTGCTCTCACTAGCCAATTATACACAAAAAAGTTCCAGCGAAATTCTAGAAAAGTTACACTGACACACCTTTGACATACGACGCACTCCAAATTGGGGCTTCACGGTTCAATGACACCTTATTATTTTGTGCAGTCAGTTGGCGAAATGCTCTCCATAAGCTCAATTAAAAACGTGGTCGTGCAGTGGATAAAGCTTATACCTTCAAGTAACCTAATTACACACATTTCAAATACAAGTTGCAGAGGGCAAACAGGTAGAGAAGGTATGGTGATAAACACTGCATCATCAGCATTGAGCCGACTTCGAAACGAGCAAAACTTAAGTAAATAGCTATATATATGAGCGTATGTAAGTGATGGGGGGTTAACCCCCCCTTATTGTTACAAAATTGCCTTAGATAGAACTCCCTCCTCCCAATGAAAAGTTATAGGCTATACCTACGCTGGCCATATATTACCACATACATGTATTAACTTCTCTCACCAAAGTGACGCCACCTAGCGGAAATTTCTCAAACTCACTCGACAATACATACATGTACACATGTACAGCTTCTACAGAAAAACTACGGAAGGAAGGTGTCCGAGTTGTTAGGATTTTCGACTCGCATTCGGTAGACATGAGTTCGATTCCCGTGTTGGCTATCCCGATAACTCCACATGCCAAAAGGGGCTGAGTCCCCTTAGTGCACTATCTGTCTGTCTATATCCTTGATTGTGGTTTTTCATGATTTTCCACAATCCCTCCATGTGAATGCTGGGATAGTTCCTATAATAAATCGGCCACGACCGTCTTCCTTTCACATCCCATCCTTCTCGTTAAGGTTCCAAATACTGTAAATATAGGCCTAATATCATTCTGATGTTGCTGGATCCATCATGGACAGACTGCTTAGTCTGACTTAATTTGCATAATGATCCCCCTGCCAAATGGTGTACTGACTGTAGGATAAATAATTGAATCGGACATCTTGTCTAAGCATACGATGGTTGAAATATAATTAGAATAACAGTTTTTGGAATTGTTGTATAGATTTTATGTAATGACGTACTTGTTTCCGTTTTAAAATCAACAAAAGCACGCCCTGCCATGAACGGTGGACATATCGCTTTTAATCGTTTGTTCTGGGTTTTTCATAGCATGATTAGAAGCATGCATGCGTGTTTTTTATATTTACAACAACAACAAAATACAAATAATAAAATAAGTTAAATGTTTAAAATTACAGATTTTTGGTTTTGGGGATGATGGTGATCACTTGCTATTTAATTGAATGGCATTGATAACCGCAATCTGGCATTTCTTTCTTTATTTATAGTTGACAGCAGCTCAACTGGGCTATGGAGGCGGAGAACCAGAACAGGATGTGGAACATGCACATCCTCCGGACGCCACTCACATGCCTGGTCTAACGGGGCTTAATGTGAGTTGCGCGCAGACTGGAATGACTGTGCGATTGGATTTCGATAGACCATTTAATGGAATAGTCTACTCCAAAGGATTTTACGATAATCCCAATTGCAGGTAAACAACAACCGCTATATAAAATTCTAGAATAGCTAGAATTTAGATTAGCCATTGCTAATTTTCAAAGCATGTCAAAGCATTTTAATGTATTTAAGCTCCCATTGTGACGTGGCAGTGCTCTGAAAGATAATGAAAGAAGGAAAACGTAGTTTCCATCATGTTCGGTTTTGAAATGATTTCTTATCTATCCGGTTATTCAAAATGCAGTATGACTTAAAACGTCGTGAAATCATAATTGAGCAGTTGAACTATTGCCGGAGATTCATTTAGAAATCTTATAATTGTCAAGAAAATCTTAACAAAAAATATGTGAAACATTACTTTTAAAATGTGTTATTGTATTATACACGAGCGTAGGTTTAAAAAAAAAACACGTTTGACAGACTTATGTTGTAAACAAAAAAAATCAAGTAAGATGATTTGATTAAACTAATTACTAAATTAATACGATTTATATGATCCCAATTTGGAATTGAATCGCTAATACCGTAAGTTGATCTGATTACACTGATTATTAACAAAATTAAATTTTTGCCTAGGACATACTTGCGTTAACTCGCCTCAATCAATTATTATCGATTAATGTTTGGAAAATACTTTTCACTTTTTATCAAGGTATGTCAAAGAAAACAGTGGACAAAACAGCTACACTTTCATCATTCCAAACAACGAGTGTGGTACATTGTCTGAACCAGATCTATCTAAGCCCGGCCAGATGGCTAACATTGAAAATATCTTAGTCATCCAGAATGATGTCCTCTATCAAGAAATATGGGACATTTCACGAAAGATCAGTTGCGTTTGGTCCGATACCATTGAGAAGTTAATCGTATTTCGTCCATTTGTAGTTGACATGCTGGATGTTGTGAGCGTGCCATTCCACAACAACAAGGTGGAGTGTTGGATGGATATTCAAAGGGGCACATTTCCACAGTCTACAGCTGTAGACAGCATAGTGAAAATTGGAGAGCCTCTTACAATACTTATTTATGTAAAGGATGATCAGAGGGCATTCGATATTCGGGTCAAAGACTGTTACGCTTACGATGGTCCAAATTATGAAAACCCACAAACCTTTAAACTGTTACTAACGGATGCAGATGGCTGTCCACGTAAAACCAAATTGATCGACTATTGGAAGCGCACATATCAAACAGGAAGCACAGGCGCAAGCATAATAGCATTTAATAACTTTACAGCATTTAAATTCCCTGATAGGATGCACGTTTATATGACGTGCAACATTGAAATATGTGTTGGGAAATGTGCAAACCGCTGCAAAGGAGAGCCTCAGGATCCAATAACACTTTCGGAGATCCCAACGGGTACACCACCCACAACACTCCGACCATATCCAGCAATAACACAGTCACCAGCAGAAGGGACAACAAAAACACCGCTTTTGTGTCCATGCCTTACCAGTCCTTTTCTTCCACCAACTACTCCAATAACGAAAGCGCCCCCTCCAATTACTAGGCCACCTCCACCAATAACTAGACCTCCTCCTCCACCAATCACCAGACCGCCTCCTCCCCCAATCACAAGACCGCCTCCTCCCCCAATCACAAGACCGCCTCCTCCCCCAATCACAAGACCGCCTCCTCCCCCAATCACTAGACCGCCTCCTCCCCCAATCACTAGACCACCTCCTCCAATATGTTATTGTCAACCACCACCACCACAAATTGGACCACCTATTGAATGCCCTTGCCAACCTATTCCTCCCTCCATTACCTTACCACCAATAACAAGACCACCACCACCACTATGTTACTGTCAACCTGAACCACCAGGATTTGGACCGCCAGTTCCATGTCCATGTACACCAGTCCCTCCTGTAACAAGACCACCACTTCCAGTTACCAGACCAACTCCACCACCTATAACAAGGCCACCTCCACCACCAATAACAAGACCACCCCAACCAATAACAAGACCACCGCCTCCTCCTATAACAAGGCCATCACCCCCTCCGATAACAAGACCAACACTCCCTCCAATAACAAGACCATCACCCCCTCCAATAACAAGACCACCACCCCCACCAATAACAAGACCACCACCCCCTCCAATAACAAGACCACCGCCCCCTCCAATAACAAGACCACCGCCCCCTCCGATAACAAGACCACTACCCCCTCCAATAACAAGACCGCCCCCAATAACGAGGCCACCTCCACCATTGTGCTTTTGTCAACCAGGGCCCCCAGAATTTGGACCTCCAGTCGCATGTCCATGCACGCCCCCTCCTCCTGTCACAAGACTGCCACCTCCACCAATAACAAGGCCACCACCACCTTCATGCTATTGTCAACCAGAACCACCTGGATATGGGCCACCAATACCATGCCCATGCACACCATCACCCCCCATTACAAGACCACCACTACCCCCTATTACAAGGCCACCACCACCCCCTATTACAAGACCACCTCCACCATTGTGCTTTTGTCAACCAGGGCCCCCAGAATTTGGACCTCCAGTCGCATGTCCATGCACGCCC
>JAQGBX010007692.1:0-11172 GCA_034698745.1 Megaphyllum sjaelandicum | reverse complement strand
GATAACAAATGGCATAATACCGGTAATTTTTTAAGGACAATCTCATAATGTTGAACCTAAAGCTCCCTAGATGGCGGCACAAACTCTACACGAATAGAGTATATAGGCTGAATAGAGGTGTGCACGAGGAAGTAAACTTTTACGCAATGTAACAGGGATTGTCGGTGAGCCAATAAACAGTTTAGAGTATCGCGGGTTTTTGTAAAGCGCTTGAATATCACCACTTGCTGATTTTGAACCTTTTTTCACAGTGCTTTTTTGTTGACCGATTATAATAAATTAAACAGTATACCGTGGATTACGACACTAGGTGGCGAAACGCTAGTCGAATAGTTCGCTAGATTGAGAGAGAAAAAAACTAAATAAAAAAACTACAATGTAGTATGATTGTCATTATAAAATGGTCTTGTGCGATCTTGCAAATAATTGAAAAATTGAGAAACAGTTTTTTCGTCCTTTCCGCATTTAATACTATGTACTAATTATTTTTTAAAAGAAAAATTATCAAATGATCCATAAGTTCTCACCTAGACAGTCAGCCACGAATTTTGGGCAAATAATATACCAGAAACACGATTTCACATAAAAATTCGATGA
Source organism: Megaphyllum sjaelandicum (assembly GCA_034698745.1). Lineage (NCBI taxonomy): Eukaryota > Metazoa > Arthropoda > Diplopoda > Julida > Julidae > Megaphyllum > Megaphyllum sjaelandicum. Next base: position 10,575 of record JAQGBX010007692.1, on the reverse strand, counting down.
AATGGTAAAATTTGGTAGTGGCAAAATACACGTACTTGTACATGTATATTTTGCTCGCCTCTCATCGTTTAATTGCGATTCACACTCCAAATATTTTGACCTGCAGAGGGTTCGTTGAAATTTCTGGGGCAATACACTGAATAAGAAATGTTATTTTATTTATAGATTATTATACAGTAGAGAGAGAGAGAGAGAAAAAAATGTATTAAGGGGTCTCTGTCCCTTCTAACATCTGGGAATATAGAGATGTTTCATATTTTGACATAGAATTTGTTCAGGTAATTGGTTAGTACAGTGGTTAAGATTCTATACAGTACGATACAGCCGATTTCCAGAACAATTCCAAGTTTTCCAGGTATGGAGTAATTCCCTGGGGCCAAATATTGTAAAAGGAAAACTAAATAAATCGCTGGAAATTAAACTTACTTCCTATGTACAGTGGTTTGGGCCTCAAAATAGCCAAGGCTATCCATGCGGTTTAGAAGCCTCTGAAAGCACATTTTTCAATGAAGTCTTCATTAGATACTAGTATAAGAATAAGGCGCTTTAGAGAAGATACGTACGTTATGATACATACTGTACAGTACAGGAAAACATAATTTAATTCATTTACATTTATATTCAGTTCTTCTTGAAAGTATCTTGGAAATTCTGTTCTTCACCCTATCCTTATACATGTACATGTACAGCATCTCTCAGTAATCAGTCGACTTGAGAACTCTTTTCTAAAAAAATGCATGGATTAGTTAAGAAATAAATCCACGTATCGAGACCTTTACAGATTAAAAAAGACGCACCAATAATACATGATTGAAATTGCTTACATCCAATAGCATTTTTATCAGTTACTATTTAATCTCGGCGATTTTAAACAAAAACTCTTCAACGGTTTTTAGAACAATGCGATCTGTAAATAAAAAACCGCATTTTATAAGAAAGAAAGAAAAAAAAAAACCTGACTATGCACTCCAAATCAGTATATGCATATATCATTTGCAAGGCTAGATTTCGTAAGCTCGATGGCATGCAAATATATAGTACCGAAATAACAAGGCTATCTACATGTATACTATAAAATTAACGGTTACCTGCTATAAATCAATGATTGAGTAAGAAATTTAGCTAAACCATGTAGAGTCCTAATTTAATTTCCTAACAGCCGATGTACATGTATAAGTAATGCACATTATTTTTAGCTCATCATAATCAGTTTAGTATACATACTGTATGTAGGCCTACTATATATGAACTGGAGATAGTAGACAATGTTCATAAGAAGCAAACATGATAGCGACCATTTGATTATTGATTCCAATTTCCCAGACAATTCCAGATCTGAGGTGAACCCTGGGGTCATTTTAGAGGAAAAACCACAAACGTTGCTAGAAAACTTACCATTACACGCCGTTCAATAGCGTGCGCCAATTTACTGTACAGTATAATTTGATACCAGCAAGCAGATGCGCGTATGATGTTTATTAGAGCGCACGTGAGTTATGAAGCCCCTGAAAGCACTTCTTGAACAAACTGTCAAATTTTCCCCGCACAAATTTTCAAAATTTTCATTTTTATCGAGCATAAACTCGCAAAATTTTCAACCTTTTTCGAGGACATCTTTACAAATTTTTCCAAGTTTTCTCGAGGACAAATTTGCAACATTTTCCACGTTTTCCCGAGTACGAATCTTCAACATTTTCAACTGTTTTTGAGAACAAATTTGTTTGATTTTCAACAGTTTCTTTCTCACCTTATTCAGAGTACAAAATTTACGTTTTCCGAGTATAAATTTGCGAAACTTTAAACATTTTCCGAATACAATTTTTTTTAAAGTTTCGAACGACCGAAGGAGGGGTAGGGGGGGGGAGAGGGGAGAAACCCTGCTTGACCGTACACAATGGGGATAGGGGACAAACCCTGTTTGACCGTACACAATGGGGGTAGTGGGGAATCCAATTTTAGGAACATTTTGAGGACGTCCTTTTTGAATGGCCCCTTACTTGTGCAACACATGCATATACAGTACCTTGTATATAATCTATATTATTTTAACAAAACTAATAAAACGTATCCCAACTCAAAAATCTTCAGCTCTTGATCTTTATACATGTACATAGTAAACCTAACTTTTCACATTAAATCGCCCGGCCCCATCAAACGGCTCTGTTTCAAGTAAAAATAGAATTTTAAAACAGCGTCTGGTAAACTTGGCTTTTGACATTATTTTTCGACAATCAAAAACATTAAAAATTTTGTGCGCTTTTATTAATTACTCTACAAAACGCCGATTCCGTCCCATTTCCAACCCTTGATATACCAGAGACTGAGAGACTCAAAATGTTTCGTCAAAATTGGATGAAATGGGCCTTATTTCTAAAGGCATAAACCATACGATACGTAGCCTATTGAATAAATTTTACTGAAAATCTATTCGGATACTTGGCACCAGAACCTTAAAGACCACCATTTCGAGATTACGAAAGACATTTGGGCACTTAAAATACTAGAGACTCAAAATATTTCGTCAAAATAGGATGAAGTGGATATTTCTACACCTAAAAACATGAACCATAGGAAATTTTTACTGAAATTCCATTCGGAAAATATACTATATTACAATTTTCTACTATTTGGCCCCAAACCTTCAACAACCATTTTCTATAGAAAATGTGCGATTATATATACAAATAAATAGATTAAATAGATGCTTTAATAATATGCTTTAATGAAAGTTAATCAAATTTAATGGAGTTTTGTCGCATCCCGAAGGAATTTGCCTAATAAAAATACTCTTAAAATTTCTAGTGGCTTCATTCATACGTTTCTAATGATTACGTCGTCATTTGTTAAATTTCTGATGATGTTGTTATCCCTTAAATTCTAATCATGGCGTTGTCATTCACAATACAGCCCCAGATGTACAATTGTAGTTCTACGTTTTAAAAATTGCATCCACCGGTGTCTTTTTTTAAGTATAATCGACAAAACATTACATCAAAAGATCAAAAGAAAAACAACGTGAACTTCCATAGAAAGTTATATAGGTACAGCAACAACCAATTGTGTTCCAAGACTAGATATGCTTTAATAAAAGTTGATAAAATTTAATGGAGTTTGGTCACATCCCGAAGGAATTTGCCTAGTAAAAATATTCCACGTTTTCCTTTTAATCAAACGACATTTGACTTCTAACGAGACAAGACCACGTACGTAATTAATTTGCCTCTGTCAGTCCGATGAGTATTTCGGATGGATGTCTCCTGCAGAGCACTTTATTTTAAAAGCTAATTAATGATGAAAACTTGATTTTTCCTCCTATCCGTTCATGATTAATAAGGAACAATCAACTTCAGTTCGCTCTTTGGCCGTTAGATGGATCAGGGTTGGTCGACGTGTCTCTGGAGTGGGATTAGGGGCCTAATTACCTGAAAGAGTCTTAGAAGGAGTAAAAAAACAAAATTCAATTGTCTAAGTAGACTCACCTGACCCAGACTTAATCCCCCAAAGTGCCTCGTTTGGACAATCTCGACATTTTCTCCTCACGTTTCATTTCCCCAAAGTTACAGCTAGTTAATTAGTCCATGTTCAGCGTACTAAAGAGAAAGGGTAAAACACTGCTGAGAAAAGTTTGTATCCGAATACAGGGCCCTTCTTCCCCCAGAAATTTCGTTTTCAACTTCCCTGACTTTTTCAGTTTTTTAAGCAATTTTCCTGACCAATGACAATGTCAAAGTTGAAATATGGCAATGTTGAAACAGGACAATATTCAATATTTTGAAAAATTTGCTAATGACAATTTTGAAAAAAAATTCCCAATGAACATACAGCAATTTTACAAATTTATATTCTTAAAATGTAGACAGTCTTACAAATTTTTTTCGCTAAAATTAAGTTGAAAATTTTGATCATTTGTCCTCGGACGCTGCAGACAATTTGGCAAATTTGTGCTCGGAAACTGTACAATGAAAATATATTTTATAAGATAACTTATAGCAATGCACTACAAACCCAATTAGGTAAATATATTTAGCGAAGCTTTTAAAAAAGCATTATCCAGCAAAGTAGTATAAAACAAATATGAATATTTAAAAAAATTGTAAAATATATAGGCCTATTTACAAATAGGTTTTGAGTAATTGATTATTCCAATACATAGTGTAAACTGTATCCCAAATAAATATTTTATTAAATATATTTCAATTATAATTTAAGGCAGTAGTAACATTTCTACTAACAAGTGTAAATTTTGAAAATATATGTTTTTACATGCAATTGTATAGTACGATAGACATGTATTTTAAATTTTATAATAAAATATCTTAAGAAACACCATCTCAAGAATACACTTTTTTTGTTTTTTTAAATATAGTGAAATTTGTGAAAATATATTTAAAAATACAATTTCACTAGATTTGGAAATAACTCGGATGTTCAAAAACATTTGTATATTCCAAAAACGGCATTTATAAAAATATATTTCTCAAGCTTTTTTCGATGTGGGTCCAATCTGTTCAAAAAAATGCAGTCATTTATGGATGACCCTCTGCCTAAGAAAGAACAGGTGCAACCGTTTAACATGTTTTGGTGTGATTTGTTTCACGGCAATAAAAATCGATTTTTTTTTGTCTTTCAATCCCCTAAACAGCAAAGAAATGCTAAAAAACGTATATAGCCTAGGTAGAAAAACGCAAATCTCTTATTGGATTTATAGGGAGATTATACGAGGGTAATTTATGGTCTGTTCCTGTAATCACAGACATTGCCTTATCGGAAATACTGCATTTCTATTCCTGTGTTCACAAATGGCTACCATCCATTTTGTTTCAAACATGATTTACTCTCTTATTTATGGAGAGAAAAACTAAGAAAATAATAAGCTAAAAAAAGGAAATCAAGGAGAAAAGCTTCATGAATTCCCAGTAACGATGTAAAATTTGCATTCCTTGACATTTAGCGGTTAAATCAATGAATGATAAACAAAGAAGGCGTCTTATGAAGCTTTTTAATTAGCTTATGAATAACTTTAATTTTTAATCTCCATCAGGAAAAATCGATAAACAGAACAATTTTTTTTGTCGCTTAAGCATTTCCCATCCGGAACTGAACAAACGAATAACATGTTTACCAAAAACTGTAAAGACCCACACCGAGAATGTATATTTTGCATAGGGAACAGTTTTATTGCCAATATTCTGATAATGGGTAATTTTTAATGAACATTTGATATGCCCACTGCTGAAGCGAATTAGCGAAAGGAAATTAAAGGCGCCAAACAAGCTCATTAATTGACACTGAACTAGGCCTACAGGCTACACTTGCCTGTAGAATTTAACACTTTCACCAGAATTTAAGGAATAACAATATCATCAGAATGCAACAAATGACGTTATCATCCGAATTTTAATGAATCATGTCATCAACAGAATTTTTATGAATGACGAAATCATAAAAAAACCTACGTATGAATGACGTCACTAAAAAGTTTAAGAATAGGATCATCAGAATTGCAACCGATGACGTCATTCATTAAAAATTATCAAATTTTTCGGACATTTAATCAAACATTTTTTGCTCATTTAATGGCACATTCTTTCAGGCATTTATTAGGCCATTTTTACGTCGATTTAATTGGGCATTGTTTTATATATTTATTCACACATTTTTTTTGCAAAATATTTTTTCAACATTAAATCGAATATTTTGTTTAATTATGTCCGAAAAATCGGCTTTTTCTCAAACGTTCGTACATTTTTTCGGACATTCAATCGCACATTTAATCAAGCATTTTTTCGGATAAATGAATCAACATTTAATCAGATGGCATAAAATTGCCCGATTTAATTAATTCGCACCCAATGAATATGACGTCACAGCCCAAAAAATTTCTAAATGGCGTCATTAGAATTTTAAGTTAATGACCTCCTTAATAAAAAGTGTCCTATTTTTCGGACATTTTTTAAGGTTTTAATCGGATATTTTCTTGAAGATTAAAAAGGTTTAATCGGATATTTTCAGGACATCCGAGATGGCTCTTCAATTCTGTCATAACATCTGAAAGCATCATTACGAGTCGGCGTTATTTCGACTCCCGTTTACAAGAATTCGCAATGGATCAAGAAGCCAGCATGACGTTATTAATGAAAATAAATGAAATGGGCTTTCGGCAAATTTTCAGAGACTATCCAGAAAATTTCAGCCATCCCTTGATAATTTCTAGTATACAGTAATATGTACAGTATAATGCTTCAGTTTGTACTTCCTCCCACACTCAAATTTAAGTGCAACAGCAGCGGGAAAACGCATAAACATGCAAGAACATCAATATATGGCTGCTTTTATCTGTTCATGAATCAAGTGCCCATGCAGTTTCAAATTATATCCCGAAACTTTTAATTTCCAGAAATATTTTTGCTCGAGATTTCCCTGTGCGTTTAGAAAAACTTCCTTCGCAAAAATGTTTCCAGAATTATTTCCAGAATAGAAAATGATCAAAAATTTCCTAGTTTCCAGGTTTTGGGCAACTTATTTACGGAAAGAAACTAACGTCGTAGGTTATACAGCCACGCACAAAAGTTTCTTTCTGTTCAATAGCAAATCAAGAAAGATGTACGCCATAGGATGGAATAAAAAGCAGTGCTGCCAAGTTGGTTTACTCCCATTTCCCTCTGAAACAGTGTTCTCAAATACTGTATATTCGACATGCAGGGATATATTCTGAAAGTATTACTCAACGAGTAACACTTCCTGCGGCTGAACAATTGTTTCAGTTGAAATAACTTTCCTGCAATTTATTTACAGAAATAAATTTCCTCGTGTGTGACGATAGTCTTTACATTATTCTTATGGAACTTTACAAAGTCGAGGGAAATGAATAAATCTTAACATTCTTTAAAAAATAGACATTGGCAGTTGAATGGAACCTTTTTTCTTCTTATTGTACATGTATAATTACTTTGGCTTCACGTAGTTTTTGTAGACGATCTCACCAAAGTTTGTTATCTACAATTTATTAAAATGTAATAAAATGTGGCAAGTGATGAAACTGATCCATGTCCACGACATCTACCATGTTGTAGTTTTTCGTTGCATCTTGAAATTTACAGTTGTGAACTCTGAAAAACAACACCCAATGACTTGCAGTTCGCAAATTTCTGCACTTGAATTCGTGACTTTGGTAATTAATGACATGAAGGCATGTTTTCTTTGACAAGATTTGACGAAAAGGTCACGTGATACCGGCTCTTACGTAATTCTGGAGCATGATCATTTAGGACAAAGGCGTCCGAACACATTTTTCAAATAAAGTCCCAATGTTCATACAAGAAATGAGGAAGACTGTCCATTGACCGAGAAATGATAATAAAAGGGATTGGGTATACAAATTTCGCGTACGTTGAACGTTCGTAAGTCGGGGGTTGTCTTTATTAGAACGTGGTTGAACATGCAGTGTTACTGAAAAGTGCCTTATCACCAGTTTCAAGAACTTAATCGCGACCCATTTCAGGAAGAAAATATCCATGATCTCCTGGCCTTGTCTTTCCATATAGCTATCCAAATAGAGCTAGACATTCCGCAACTATAAAAACAGCGAAAAAAGCGCTAGAAGATATGCACCAGCTTGAAATTAAAATGAAATAAAAAGTCGGCTGGTTTTATTTTCGCTCATCGAGACAGCTTTGCGGTGAACTTGAACAGATAAAACAAAACTTTTTTACTTATTTACAACGGCTAAATATAGCGCGTCGAGATAAACAGCTAGCATTCATGGAGGATCTTGGAAGATTCCGTCAAAGATCCTTGTCTAGGGGCCCACCAAGGATCCCGGCCGAGCCTGGGGGCCCGTTTCAGGATGTAAGGGGCCATGTCAGGCATCATGGCCCCTTGATGTCGGCCACCATGCAGTGTTTGGTTGTTTTTCTGTACAGTGCCATTTGGCGTGCTTAACTTAAGGGTGTGCTGATTTTTTGGTCAGGAAAAATGACGATGTTCACATAACGTTAACCATATTATGTTAAAGCGTGAATAACAACTCTAGGAATGTCAAATACTAAACATTTGGTATACACCATTTATCTTGTCCAAATCCAGACGACTTGAATGAATTTGCAATTAAAATACACAGGTTCATGCCATTGGATATCATTCTGGTGTTTGCCGCATTTAACTAGTCATATTAGTGTTGTAAAACTGAAATAATGCCACAGCACGCCCATAAATGGCACTTTACAGAAAAGCTACCAAATACAGTGTACTGCATGGTGACCGACATCAAGGAGCTTTAGGAGCTATTGGTCCGTGTTACCTGACTCAATATGTACAGTACAATTGTATATTCTTAGTAAATGAGTACCGGTACATGGGTCAAAAGTAAAAAATAAAGAAAAAATATATAAAACATGACAAAGTAAATCAAGATAAAACAAATATTAATCTAAAAATATCTATAGAACACATGCATTACATCTCGTGATCCTTAGTTTGTCCTAAGATTGCCTTTAAAAAACACCTCGATGTTTAATACCGTTATGGCGAATATGATTGGGTCAAAAAATCTGCACTACTGTAGTGTAAGCTACAAAGTGTGGCATAAGTCTGTAAAGTCTTTTTGCGCCTGCTGCCTGCAATGCTGCCAATTATGCAGACTTATGCCTCACCTTGTAGCCTGCACTAGTGCAGATTTTTTGGCCCAATCAAATTCGCCATTAGCAGCGCCAACCTTACAGCCCGTGGCGGATGTGGAACATGGCGCTTAAAACTCTGGAACATTTCTTAAAAAGTGTATTGCGCACTTCCCGCTGTTTTCTATCGCATCGGTAAATCGCTCCATTTTTTCCTCTGACATAATAATAATTTAGAAAAACGGAAAAAAAATTCATGGTCACGCCACAAAAACTGCTGGCAAACCGCACTGAAATAGCACTTAGGTTCGCTCAGTACGACAAGACGGCAAATTGTTTCCTTTCGGCATGTTTATCCAGCCATCAATCATCGACGAATCTCGATCCATATTCGAAGCTCGTGTTTGTCTTTCTCCACTGTTTGCCATATTCAAAAATGCTTTTAGCGGTTAGGAACTTGAGGTCGATTCGGGTCTTCTTCCATCTTGAAACAAATGCATATATACTTTTCGAAGATGATACGTTTGTATACTTTGCGAAGCTGCTTTTAATATCTCGCTGAAATAAGCATACCGGTACTCTGTAATACGTTTTAATCCATTATCTCAAAGGAAAGATTATGAATTTATTCAAAACCCCCAACATGTTTAATGCTTGAACGGGAGCGCAGCGCCATCGCTGGTTAAAGCCCGGAACAAGACGATATTACCACGGATATTCAAATAAAAATTCTTTAAATTTGTGTTGATTCAATTATTTTACCGACTAACTTTTCTTTGAACATTCTATACTTGAAGAAAAGGAACTAAATTAAAAAAAAAATACAATTTTGAAAGACTATCGATGCAAGCTAAGCACGATGATCCAGGGTCCTATGACGTGATATCTTGATACATGTATATTCTTCTGCATTCAACTTGAAGAATGTGTTTGTTCGAAGCAAACTGTAGTGAATGGCGGTCTATATTGTGTACCAACACTCCGTTAATCGCGCTATAATATGTGAGATACAATGTAGATTGTGATTTCCTCTATCTGGCTAAATCAAAGTCAGTGATACTTTTGAGATAAATTGCATCATCAGCTGTGATTGGATATGTGCGTCTTGCTGCATCTGTGAGATGCAATTCTTTCGTTATTTATGTTATTCATTTATATGTATACAGGGTGAGTTTTATAACCAGTTCCATGTTTTTAGTTTGATTGTGTAATAATAGTGACCCAAATGCACACATTAAACTAATTTCACAATACTCTACAACTTTCTAATTGAACGTTTTGCTCTAACTATTACGGTTTAGAAGGTGGTAACGCAATGACCTTGAATTTACATTCCAAGGTCACCGGAAATAAGCTCATTTGAAAGCGCCCACCTGTCTTACCATAATACCACAAACTAAGATTTTTAATTCTAATAATCCAAATAAAAACATGAAACTGGTTATAAAACTCACCCTGTATATCTATATATATAAAGAAGAAATGTGGGGATGTATGTATGTGGCAGGTCAACTTGTAGTATGTTCCAGGTCGGCTGGGAATGTGCGATTTTAACATCATTTTAACGAAATGTCCGATTAATTCTTCAGAAAATGTCGGATAAAATCATAAAAAATCAAGACTAACCGTCTACATACAGCTCTTCTTTTTTATATAACTACAAGCCGGAAAACCCGGCTTTACCCGGGCTGAACAGACAATTCAAATTGATTTCAGAAGTGGCCCATGGTCCTTTAATTATGCATTATTGTAATCTGATTAATTTTTTAAATTATAATGCAAACCATATTAACGCTGAAAAGCCGTTACTAAAAAGAAGAGCTGTATGTGGATGGTTGGTTTTGTTCTGCATCAACCTTTGATCCACCTAGAGAGCCTATACTGTGAGAGAGTGGTCATGAGGGGAAAATCCGCCATTTTGTATCTGGACCGCGTAATGCAATAGCCACACTAGCCACCT
>JAQGBX010007691.1:0-11172 GCA_034698745.1 Megaphyllum sjaelandicum | reverse complement strand
AAAAAATGAGTATAAATCGCATCCAAAGATGACTTTGTTGTACGAGCTGCTTTTGCAACTCGCAATGACCATCTCTGCATGAGAGGACGGACACAACTGTAGATCAGTCTGATGTGGAATTTTGGTTATCGAAGGCAAGGGTTGCCTTTGAACATTTAATGCTGTCAAAATCCGAAACTAATGTATCCAATGTTTGCCCATTTGCAAACTTTAAAAAATGTCCCAATTTTCACTACAAATTTGCAAAATGTTTAAATTATTACGAGTAAAAATTTGTAAAATTCTCCACGTTTTCTGAACTCTCCCTATTTTCTATTTACAAATTTTCAAAATTGTCTTTTTCTAATGTTGTAAACCTGGCAAAATATCGAATATTTTCCTATGTCAATTTTGCAAATACATGTGGGCTTATCTCTCAACTATATAGGGTGTTTTGAACTCATGGTACAAACTCAAACTGGTGTTAGAGTGAACTAACGCAAACATTTTTCACCATAGAACCTAGGGTCCAAAGGTCACTATTAAAAAGTTACATGGAATTAATGTTGGTACAGAATGGTTTACATTGAATTAACGTCAGCACAGAATTTTTTAACAATTACGTGTTTATTACAATGTTTATCAGTAAATGCTCAAAAGTTTCACCATTACAATTAACGCAAGCCTCACATTAGCGAGGCATTGATTGACGCACTCTTTTAAAGATGCCTGGCATGTCCTCCACTCGTTTTTGATGCATTTGCTGACGTAGTGTTCTTTTTCTTCCAGGCGTTTTTCGATTCTTTCTTTTTCAGCTGACTGTTGTCCTGCTGCTTTCTGATTTGGGTTTGATGAGTTGTTAGACATCTGAGTACGGCAGTCACGAGCATAATGCCCCGTTTTACCGCATTTATTGCAAACACCAGTTATTGGTTTGTTTGCCTTGGGATTCGACGTCCCTGCTTGAGAAAATAATGCCTTAGTTTCCTCACATGCCCCCTCTTCCGCGCAACTTCCGATGCGATGAGCTTCGGCCACCAATTCTTCAGCTGCTCTTTGTGGTGTTAAACTTGCTTTATCCAGGTGATACAAACTGTGAACAGCAATTTGATACGCACTTGGTAAGGAATCCATGTATTGCAAGGCATGTTCATATGGCTGCAGTATTAACACGGCTGATAAACATAGCCATGTCTTCTGAATTTGATTTGGTGATCGCAAGGAATTTTTGGCGAAGGTCATTCAGCCTTGCCATGAAGGTGGGCTCGTAGATACTTTTAAGGATGTTCCATACTTCTCTGGCATCTGCAGCTTCTTTGATTAAGGTCATCACTTCTCTGCTCACACTCATAGTAAGAGTTACATATGCTATTTCTTTTCTAAGCGCATAGCTTCTCTTTTCTGCTTCTGGGACCAATGCTTCTAGGGCTAATCCTTCATCTGAGATAAATTTAAAAAGTCCCCTCTCTTGCAGCAATAATTTGGCATCAAATGCCCAGTCAACGTAATTATTGGAGTTCAGCTTGGTAATGTTGAACTGACGACCGTTCCCCTCATTGAAAGCCATTTTTAATATGAATTTCGTTATTAAAACAAGACAGAATTATAGGTAGCACTCACTGTTTTTAGGCTTATCAGATTTTTCACGAATATTGCAGTAGTTTCCACTCACTGCAGGGCGTCCAAGTTGAATCCAATAATTTCCCGAATTTTTGGGAGAAAAATTCGCCGAATTTTTTAACAAAAATTTTGCTTAGAAGCCTTGATGAATTTTTGTAGTAGCAGTTCACTTTTCAGTTGCTCAGAACGCAACCATGCTCTGCTACCATGTTGATTTGTGATAGCAGAAAGTGTTGGTAGCAAACACTATTTAGAGGTCCAGGCCCATAAATCCGATTCTTTAATTAATGAAGAGCGTTCTGAATTTAATCGTTCTGTTCTTACTTGTTGTTTCCCAAATAAGTTCGCGATACAGGATGGAGTGTACAAGGATGGAGATTTATGACGTCCCTTGTGTGATCCTGGAAATCCTAGATGTCTTAGTCAAACTTGATCCACGAATATCTCACTGATTTTCAGCCATCCACTGTCCATTTGTATCTCGAAAAACAGCCACGATGTTGAAGAAATTAATGCTCTTTTCCTTTGGTTTAAATCACCAATTTGGGATTCAAGAATCAACTTTTAAGTTGATCTCTGTTAGTTTTCTAAAGTTCGATTTAGTTGATGGAATTCTGCTAAGAATTCTCAGCAATCGCGATCGTTAATCAAACTATTAAACTGGGTTTAAGATTTAGATTGTTTAATGTAAAAATACAAGACTTTAAACAAAAACTAACTGAAAATTCAAAGTTAAAGAAGGAGAGCCTAACTCACGACCTTTCCTTACTTAATCCAAAAGAGAGAGAGAAAGAAATATGGCTGACAAACAGTTTTGTTAAGAAACTAGTTCATGACGTCATTTCCTTTCTGAATTGGAAGAGGTTAAAGGTCATGACCTGGGGTCATACCTGTTTGAGAAGGAAGGTGCGCTTCTGCAGATCAGTTGGAGGTTTGGCAATTATCTGAGTTTCACTCAGATTTCATTGGCCGTAATTTAGTTCTTTGAGTCTATAACTCAAAGCACCCACCTTGCACAGTTACAAGTAACACAGCCGTGTTTACTTGTTTAGGCAGCAATATAAAATTAATTTAACGGAGGTTTACTATTAATTTGTTGAGAATCGATTAATTTAAGAAAACAAAATTTGTAAAAAGTCTTTTTAAATCAAATTTCAATTGATGCAAAAGTTACGCACTTTTACCATATGTTGAATCTCATTGGTAACATTGTTTTCTGTTTGAATCGACTCCTCTAATTGGATCTGCTGATGCTTGCCTTACTAATTCTCTTGTAACTGGAATTTGTAACATTTGTAACATGAGCGCATTACAGTTAATTCCAGTACGATGTGTAAAACACGAAAGATAGACATTAATGTATTAACAAGTCATTAATGTCTTAACACGAAAAATAAACATTGATATGATTAATATAATTGCACAAGTCATCAATGTTAAAACCGTCAAATGCACAATAAACTAAAAGATAATCACGTTATTCTAACAGGATATGATTATCAAAAAAGTCAAAATGAAAATAACTATAACGTGTACTGCAATGACTGGAATGTAATGCTTGATTGGTCACGAATTACTAATGCCGAATTCGACTCACTCAAAAAGTGTACACCGGGTGTAGCTACAAGGTGATGCATAAGTCTGTAAAGTCTTCTTGCGCATGCTGCCAGCAATAGTGCCGATTTAACAGACTTATGCCTCACCTTGTAGCCTACACCTGGTGCACTTGGGTGTACACTTTTTGGGTCAGTCGAATTTGCCATAACCAACAGTCCAGTATCATACAAGCAGTAGATTCAAGTCAGTGCAGTGCTATTTCAAAAGAAAAAGGTAAGATTTTAAAATTCCATATTTTTTGTTTAAATTTTTTAAGTTTTACTCAGTATAATGTAAATACATGTAATTTATACTTTGCCACGTTTTCTTTGGTAATATATATATTGTACAATTCTCCACGTTTACCTTAGTATATATATATATTTAATTTTACAATTCTCTACTTTTTCCTATGGACAAATTCGCAATATTTTTAACAGTTTCCGAGGGCAAATTTGTAAAAATGTCCGTATTTTTCCGAGTTCAAATTTCAAAAATTTGTCAAATTTTCCCGAATGCAAATTTGAAAATTTAACCACCTTTGCCTGAGGACAAATTCTTCAAATGTTTGACAGTTTCCGAAGACAAATTTTCTTCGTTTTGCCTAGTTCAAATTTGCAAAAATGTCAGGGTTTTCCGAGGACAAATTTTTCAATTTGTCACATTTGCCTGAAGGCAGATTTAAAAAATCAACCATGTTTTCCCGAGGAGAAATTCGTTAAATGTTCAACAGTTTTTGATGACAATTTTTTTATGTTTTGCCGTGCTTAAATTTGCAAAATTTTCCAAGGTTATCCGAGGGAAAATTTTGAAAATTTTCCACGTTTCTTCGAGTTCAAATTTGCAAAATTTTCCACGTTTATTCGAGTTCAAATTTGCCACATTTTTTACGTTTTTCCGAGTTCACATTTGCAAAATTTTTTACGTTTTCCGGGTTCAAGTTTGTAAAATTTTCCACGTTTTTCCGAGTTTAAATTTTAAAAAATTTTCCACGTTTTTCCCAGTTTAAATTTACAAAATTTTCCACGTTTTTCTAAGTTTAAATTTTGTAAATTTTCCACCTTTTTCCGAGTTCAAATCTGCAATATTTTCATGTTTTTCTGAGTTTACATTTGCAAAATTTTTCACGTTTTCCAGGTTCAAATTTGTAAAATTTTCCACGTTTTTCCGAGTTTAAATTTTAAAAAATTTTTCACGTTTTTCACGTTTAAAAAATTTTCCACGTTTTTCTGAGTTTAAATTTTGTAAATTTTCCACCTTTTTCCGTGTTTAAATTTGCAAAATTGTCCACGTTATCACGAGGGCAAGTTTTAAAAATTTGTCACGTTTTTTCCAAAGACAATTTTTTCATTATTTTAAAAAAAACTTATTTTTACAATGTTATATACTAAATAATAAACAAGTTTAAAAAATAAGAATATTTGTCTTTCAAATAGTACATTTTTGTCAGGAAAAATGGTACATTTTCGTCAGGAAAAAATTTAAAGTTTGTCAGGGAAAGTCAGGGAAATCAGATGTCTAATTTCAGTAGCAACCCTAATTTTCAAAATGTTTGCTGGTAAAGGTTTAATATCTTGCAAATTTATATTAAATTGTAAAAGCATTTATTTGGATCTTGATGACATTTGTAATTTTATTTTTCTAGACATTTTATAGCTCCCTAAGTATTCAAGCTTTCCATTTCTGCACGGAGAACCCAGATTCCCCTAAATCCAACAAACATCTCAACAAAATCCTTAAAAATTCTTTTTTCTTAGGCTTTGAGAAGATGGACTTCATTTACGTTGATGGATCAAAGGACTTATCCCTGCAGAGTTTGACCACGACAATAATAATTCAAAAAATCCTGGAGGATGAAGGGATGGTGCCAAATCGCAAGAAAGCTTGTGAGGCGATTGCATTAAGAACCAAAAAAGTAGTCAACAATTTGCCATTGCCATCACTTCTGAAGTGGCAATTGAGACGAATGGTCCTACCGCTCATGAAGGAGATGCTTAGATGGTATAAGTATAATTTAATACAGTCTAAAGTAGTTCTGACACAGAACGGCACAGTGGACCTGCCAAAAAGCATCGAAAAATTGTTGAACAATAAAAATCTATCACTTATGCAGCGCTTTGAGGTGGCATGTGCATATTGTCTCGAACAAAAGATATTCGACTTTGGAGCCCAGATCAACTTTCCGCATAATTTCGGCAAGAGTATATATAACAAAAACCTTTCAGAATTCTGGTATAAGATTTACGATGGCAATTTCCATGCAAAATTAGGCCGGAAAGACATTTCTGAAGATCATAGCACTAAAGGGTTTTATAGGGCACTTTGGGACAACAACTCGGCTGCAGTGAATTATTTCCTGGAGGGAGATTTTTCAAGTGAGATCGTTGACAGTATTCCCCCATCGTTTTATCCAAAATTGGCAATGAACTTCTTCACTCCTGATTTGTGCATCAAGATGTTTAAAAGTTTGAACAAAGATGAAAGACAAGGGATTGAGAGCTGGTTCCACTATGCTTTGCTCAAAGCCCTTCTCAACTGGCCCTATCAACATCAGTTCCTGCAAGCCGCCAAGTCGCTAGCAAACAACATGAATGAAAATCACTTTTGGCAGTTGGCTTCGAAGATTGTCAAGAAGGCAAGGAAAGGCTGGGAGGACCATGACTATAAAGGCCTTTTCATCGACTTTTGGAAATTACGCAGCGAGCCCAAAACATGCAATGAATTTGCTTGGTATGCCAGAAACCTGCTGTACGATGTTATCATGATACAAGATGAATGGTTTGCAAACTTATTTCTTGACAACACCACTGAAGAGTTCAAGACACAACATCTTTTCAACTTCCGCGATGACAGTGTCTGCCTGCGACTTATTTTTGAAAAACGCTTCGAGGCACTCGAGCTTTTTATGGAAGTTTGCAGAGCAAATAATAATAAGTTGATCGTACAATTTATAATGGATATTCCAGAGTATTTGAGCCATGATGTTCCTGAACGTTATTTCTTACGTCGTAGCATCGCACATTTAAACAACGAGATGCGGAAAAATATACTACTTGAATTTTTATCAAGGATGGATAAATTAAGGCCACAAATGTCTGAAATATCTGTCTAACGAAAAAAATAAAACTGTGGATAATTCCTTTAAGCTATAGTTAATGTATTCACCTTCCAATTACTCCAAGCAGCTGAAAGTTTTTTGTAATGATGCATAATCTGAGGAACTGCTCCAGCAGGGCGAGAAAGATAAGGTTGCAGGGGGAAACATTGATTACGCCCGGGAGTTTGTCTTCAAAGTATAGTTATTTGAAAAAATAACTAGGCTAGTGGGTAATGATAAAAAAGAAAATGAACATGTGGTGCTTCTTTTTTTGAACAAAAGTCAAGGAAATTCAACGCAGTCACGGCAATCTAAAACTAATACTTCTACTAGGTTAGCTTAAGGCCCCTTTTCAGAGTAGAAATTTAAAAAAAAATCCACATTTTCGGAGTACAGATTTGCAAAATTGTCCACGTTTTCCATGTACAAATTAACACAATTTTCCATGTTTTCTGAGTATTAGCCTAATCTGTAAAATTTTCCACGTTTTCGGAGTACAAATTTGCTAAATTTTGCACGTTTTCCGAGAAGCAATTTGCAAAATTTTCCACGTTTTTCAGGTACAAATTTTCAAATTTCTCTAAGTTTTCTAAACACAAATTTTCTACAATTTTCGAGAACATAATGAATATAGCTATGTACGCTGTTCAGATATTACTTATTATTCATAAGTCAATTGCACATATTTACAACTAAAAGAAATTCATTTTTTGAAAATTAACAAAGCTTATAGAATGATGTAGACATGTATAGGCTTCATAGATATCCTAAAGCAAAGTGGTTGCACTTGCAAAACTTTTCAATACTAATTTTTTTATAAGTTTTCCTAATTTAATTGGTTATTTGAAAAAAATTAAGGACTCATTTCTTTGCAATATTAAACAGTATGTAGATTTTTTTAAATTAAACAAAAGGTTTATTTTGAAAACTTTGTAAAATTTGCTAAAAAATCTGAAGGGTAAGGGCCTGGCAATCATATAAAGGACCCCCATCATATAAAGTTCCTCTCTGAGGCCCTGTGCTCCAGTATCCTAAGAGGTATTACGGTACATACATGATGGTTTTCATCTCACCCAGGAGGCAATGATCCAATGTAAAGGAAAGTATAGTAAACAATCCCTTCTAATGATTTTGATCAAATAAAATGGTTGATCGGATTAAGCGGCAAAAAACTGCCGCCCGTTCCTTATACAAATGGAAAATTTGGTTTAATAGTATTTCTCATATAAAAAACAGGTCACGCCTGCCCAACTACTGAGCAATTTTTGAATATTTAACAAGGAATTAATTTCCAATGGCCTAAAAGTTTGAAATTCATTAAATAGCTACAGAAACCGCATTTTTGTGTGAATTCCACGCCACGCTGCACAATTGACATGGCTTGTCAGATATGGATTTGGACGTCGGTGTCTCATGGGACCGTCTATAGTGATTAACTAACGGTGTAGAAAAGCCCTTTTTTGAAAATAATTTGCCTGAGGTCTATTTTTAAGTTCCAACCTATTAACGCTGAAGTTCGCATTGAAGTTCTGTTGTTTAGAAAATGTATTTTTTTTACTGAACGTTTTGTGTTTAACTACAAAGTTACCACTTAAAAGATGTTTTATAAGTACACATACTGTGTAATGGTAATGCATAGGTTGTTTAAGATTTTTATACGACGTCTTCGGAGTGTAATTAAAGTTTCGGTAATGTTTGGCAAACATTAATAAAAATTTCTTCGGATTTTTAAAGCAAATGTAACCACCAGTCGATCGGTTAGTGGTAAATAAACAAACTGGCACTACATACTCATAATACTGTATTAGGATGTTTTCATAATTTTTTGTGAGGAAAAATAGTTTTATTTATTTTAAATTTATTAATTTTTTATGAATTTTTATCCTTTTTTTATAAAATATCTGTTATGGAGGTGTTATAATTCGCTACATTTACATGTGAACAATACTTTCTATATTTATCAACTGTGTGTGAAGATTGGAAAGGCATTTTTCTCTAAAAATGCTCGAATGATGAATTATTGTTGGTAATTTATTGTGTTTGATTATTGTGGAGCCCCCTAACTGTACAGTATGGCTTAATAATTCGTCTTTTTATCGCGATAAAATCAAATAGTCACGTACAATGTGCACTGTAGATTTCACAAACCCAAACGTTCAGAAACATGTTGAAATTACAGAACAAAAGAGTTTAAATACACTGTTTCGTTGTCAATGTGGAAATTCAAACTATTGTACAAAAATAAATTGAATTTCCAGTTATATTATCTTTGGCTCATTATATAAGGCTCATTGTTTAGGATAATAGTTTAGGTGCAAAATAGACTTATAAGCAACCCGTGAGTTTCACTAAAGTCACCCAAACTTCAGAAACAAGTTGAAACCTAAAAAGAACTGGGTCAGAAAACATTTTCTTCTGAATTTGTCAATGCAAAAATAAATTTAGGAAAACGCCTATTTTTAGTACATGTCGATATTACACGTAGGCCTACATTATGTTTGAAATTAATAGGCTGATTTATACAAGTCAACACATGAAATTCAGCTGCACGTGTCGAATTACGCCAATCTAAACTCAAAAGCTGAGAAACATGTTGCGACATTTTGTATTTGTCAATGCAAAATACAGTATAAAGATTTTGGGTATAATTTACTAATGGCGCATTCGAATGGTCAATCTGGTGTAGTGAAATTCTCATGCCTGTCACCGCCAATTTCTAATTTCCTTCGTTCTTTGAAGAACATCAGACGAAATTTACTTTATTTGAAAAACAGCAGACGTAATCTATTCCGCCATTTTAAATGCACTGCTAGTCTGCTACACCAACTCTCTTGACGGTGCAGCAGTGTACACATAGTGCAGTGATTCGAATACGGGGCGTATGTTTAAAGTTTAGACGGGGCATTGGTCACCAGATTCACACTTGAATTCAAAGTCCAAGTTAGTTACCCGAGACAAGCTAGAGTGGACCAAACGTTGCGCCCACGTGGTACTGGACGTTGTCCGAAGCCATTACGCACGCCTGACGTTTGAATTTGCCAGAATTTTTCGGCTTTCAAGAAAACTCGCCATCGCCAAGACGGATAAACAGTATATCGAAAGTAGAAAAGTAGGCTAAGTGGGGTTTTCAACATGGATTTCTTTTGCTGGACTTCGAAAACAATGAAGGGTCAGAAAAAGCTTGGACATTTTTGTAAACCGATTGGGGTAGCCTTACGGTGAATGGGCGCTGGGTGTTGTTCGGAAAATCCTGACTTTTTCCCCATCACTTTAGGCTTCTCCTTGGACTCGGTGGATCTCAGGTACCTGATGAAGACGATGAGAGACCCAAGCACACTAGCTGCTAGTAGTAGAATTGCGAATGAAGTGAACCCGCCACTTGGAGCATAGCCCCCTTTACGCTTGGAGAAAGAGGACGTTGCGAAATTTGTGGTGAAAAAACGTGTGAAGGGGTTGACAAAAGTGGTCCTCTAATCTTGTAAGCATCCTTCCCTAAATCGGATTAGGGTTAGATTTGACTCAAAATTATTTTTCTGAGGCTCTACTGGATCTACCTGCTTCTCCGAATTTTGAAAAAAATTCCAGCTTTTTCCAGCATCATGGAATTTTTGTGTTTTAAATGATTCAGAGTTTTTTTTTATTCTTAAAAAACAGTTGTTGCATTAGTATTCAAGTAAATAAAAACGTTAAATGGTTAAATGTGAAAACGTTCTGTTTTTTTTAATCAAAAAACTACTTTTTTTTCCGTCATAACTTAAATATATAAAATAAACGTAAAAATTTTGGATTGTGCATATGCACGTGGAAATGGTTAATATTTAAGACAACAGCTAGGGTAATAGAGAAAATAATAACACGACCAATTAAGAACGTTTTTTTAACAAAAAATTGTTCCGGCATCCATGTGCAATTCTTCAAGATTAATCTATAAAATAATTAAATTAATTAAGTTGAAATAATTACAATAGTTGAGTAACAAATACAAACATTTTCTATCCACGAAAAGTTGGTAAAGTTAACTATGGTGAGGAGAAGCGGGAAGCTAAAGTTAGTTTTTTACGTAAAATTAAGTAATTTTCGGATTTTTTTTTAAAACGAACATAAGTATACTAAAATCAAGTAGGCCTAAGTCTAATGACGAATTCGGCTCAACGAAAAAGTGTACACCCACGTGCACCGGGTGCATGTTTCTGCAACCGTTCCACTCGGCTCGGTAATGGTGCATACTTCGCAGAAATGGGTGCACCCTACGTGCACTTTTCGACTGGATACTCCCTGTGCACCAGGTGTGCACTGAGCGTGCTCAGCTGCCACCAACAAGAGAGCTGGTGGCAGCGGTGCATACACAGCATGGCGGATTATAATCGTCTAGGGGTCGCATCACACAACACATGTGACGTCATCGGTCTACACCCACAAGAAACTGTAACTGCACCTGGTATGATGAGCCGAATTCGCCATTACCTTCCCCACATATTTTTGCTACTTTAAATTTCGAATCAAGACAACATGCATTGTTCTAATGGCGAATTCGAATCGTCACACCAGTGCAATACAATGCTCTTTGCAAGCGCAACCTGATTACGTTACATTTTAATGCTCGTTGCATGCTCATGACGTCACCGGTGCAATGCACGACATTTTGCTAGCAGAACGTGGGAGTTTAACTCGTCTGCCCAAGTAGCGTCAATATCAAAATTAATTATCCAGCCTAAAGTGGTAATTATGTTTTCGAACACAAAATATCCACGCTTTATTCACTATCTTTATGTCGTTTTCTTAAAAGAACGTCAGGCACAAATAATTTACACAAAATTCACTTTGCCTTTCAAAAATATCATAAAAATGTTGCCAAACTGCCAGTACGATCGAGCCGACTT
>JAQGBX010007690.1:0-11173 GCA_034698745.1 Megaphyllum sjaelandicum | reverse complement strand
GACTTTAATGGGACCCATTAATCCCATTAGTCTCATTGGATTTTTGAATGAGACTGTATGGGATTTTTCAGCTGGGTTTCGAGACATTTTAAAGCACCTACTGTGAATGTGTTGTTATTTAGAAGTAAGTCGAGTAATTAGTCGGTGAATTTTCCAAATGATTTTTCACCGCTGGTTTTAGGCTTTTAGCGTCTACGGTCTAAGTTTTGTTCTTAATTAAAAAAAAAAGTTCATTGGCCTAGTTCGATTCAATTAAACACTGTAGTGATCGCGTGTACTGCGTGCGGTTAGTCAGACACCAATTTCTGCTCCCGTACTGCTTCATTTTGGCATCTTTATTGAAAAGAGAACTAGTAAAAATCTAAAAAAACCAACGAGCATTTCCCTAAATGAAAACCATAAGCGAAATTTCACTCTGTTTTGGAGGTGGCAGTGCGTTGCCCCTCGTCTGCGTCGACGTCAACACGCCCAGGAACTTTATCGTAAGTGGATTTTCGACGTTTACGGGGATGTACTTTAAATCTTAGTCGATTGTGCTTTTCGTTTAGTTTTTGTTAGTTTCGTATGTGTCTATAATTAATCGTATTTCCGATTTGCTCAATCGGAAGAACTTGCATGGCCAACTCTGTACCGATGTTCCTAGCATTCCATGATGCATGATATGAGGCAAATGTTTGTACACTGTGTATTATAACGGATGAAGTAGCTTCCGTATGTGACAACGAAGCCACGTTAGCGTACTAACGCTAACTTCTGTACGTGATATGATTCTGCATCCAGTGCCGGTTTAGGCGAACTAGGGTGATGACCTTAGGGAGATGATTGGGGGTGAGGCCCCCCTTGGCTTCGTAGGCCCGGGCCATATGGCCCCCTAATTCCCCCTAATTCAAATTTTTGAACCTTTTTGGAGGAGAATTTTGCAAAATTTTCAAAATTATCCAAAGACAACTTTGCAACGTTTTCAACATTTTTAGAGGACAAATTTACGCAATTTTCAACTTATTCAAAATACAACTTTGCAAAAATTGTAACCTCTTCCAAAGGACAAGTTTAAAAACGTTCAACGTTTTTCGAGTTCAAATTTTCACAATTTTCTACTTTTGCGAAGGAATATTTCGTAATACACAGTATATTTGATGAGAAATTTACAAAATTTTCAACATATTCAAAATACAAATTTGCACAAATTTTAACAGCTTCCCAAGGACAAGTTTTGAAATTTTCTGGAATAATAATCAAAAAGCATTTAAAACAAGGAAAAATTGACAAGTTTTTCTTTAAAATTGTGTAATAAGGCAATCAATACCTAAACTGTATACAGTATGTAATGCACATGGACATGTGATTCTGCACTTTTTTGGTTTTGGTTTTTTTTACTACACGTATACTACAGTCTACGTGTATAAGTACAATGTACATGTTCATTATTTTAATTTAATTCAGGCATTCTTTGTATAGTGGCCACTTGTGTACGGTGATCAACATTGCATTTTTTTGGTGGTCACTCTAAACAGGTTTTACTGTATCCTAGTAATTAAATGACTGCTACATGTAAATGCTTCCTCATGCTTTGCTCCCCATCAAAGTGAGAAATCTAGAAGTTTGATAACGTTTTTCATCGCTTCAAATCTCTTCATTGTTTTTCTAGCAATTCCTAATTAAATGAAACGACCTTGTTTCGAGGATTGTTTATTGTTTTATATAAGACCGATTTCCGTTCACCCCACACACCCTACTTTTCATGCTGCTTTTTTAGCAGGGCGAAAATGACATTTTGGAAACGAAACAGATTGATAACTTTGGAGTTAATTGGCACATCACGTGGTAACATTGTCTGCACTTGGCGCCCACGTGATGTCGGCAACGTGACTTTTTGTTTTATTTGGTTTTGGATATTGCTGTACGGTGTAGATGTACATTATGCTAGATCGCGACCTTGATCAGACAATGATTTCAACGATTAACAGTGACAAATTAGCCCCCGATCTGCATATATAAGAGTCGCTTCTGTCATTATTAATGAAGCGTTGAGTAATAATGAGTAAATTGAGAAATATACACGCATGCACGCTTGCCCTTGAAAGTAAAATATTTGGAAATGCAATTCATCGGTTTTCTTTAAGTGCAAAATCCGAGGACTTAAATTAATGGACATCACCTTCAAATGTACGTTTCTGTACACGTGTATGCACTCGATGAAACTTTGATGGTTTAGCGTTACGTGACATAGGTTTTTTGGGGAAAAACCCTGATGAGGAATATTTGGGGAACGTACAAATAGAGCGTTTTTTTTAAAAAAAAATTATCGTTCTTGGGTAAATTACTTAATTCGGGTGAATTTCTTCATTATAAGAAAATGCTTTTGTTCGTGGAACAGGCGTAATCTTAATTACTCGAAAAATCACGATTTCATCATGACTCCATTATGTGGTCTTTATAAAATCGTTATTTTTTGGTTAAAAATAATATTTGAAGAGAATCTGTTTTTCATAAAAAAATATAACGTATGGTTAATTCTTTCGGAAAAATTCGGTAGGAAAAGTTATATAATTGTTGTTTTATTGTTTTTTTCCCGTAACAATGTTACGTGAAAAACTTGTTGCGTTTTGTAAAGTAGTATTTTTCTTTGAGAAATTATGATTTCTTCATAATATCGTTGCTATATTGTTATTTTCTATCCTTACATTTTTTGAAAAATTAACATTTCTTTATGATAATATCGTTCGAAGAACTCTACATGTATATTGTTATTTTCTATCGTTAAATTTTTGAAAAATCGTACCCTATTGTGGAAAGCAATACGGTTTTTTGAACTAAATATACTAGCTTTTGAACAAACTTATAGTTGTTCGTAATAAAATGGTTAAAATGGGGAACAAAACGCATTATTTTTAAATAAATATTCACTTTGGTTAGTTTGGTTTACTAGCAGTAAGTATACGTGTAAATAAAAAAACAGAGATAATCCCGATTAATCAGAATCCGGATAATCGGTAGTCTTTACTCTTATACTATTGTTGTTTTATCGTTTTTTCATAACAATGTAGTACGAAAAACGTTGTGTTTGGTAAACATAGTATTATTCTTTGAAAATTATCATTTATACGTAATTATTATCGTTCGAAGAATTCTATGTTATTATTTTCTATCGTTAAATTTTGAATAATCCTATACCGTATTACGGAAAATGAATACGGTAATTTAAACTAAACATTAGTTTTTAAACCAAATTTTTAAAGAATTATTCACTTTAACTAGCTTAATTGGTCTAGTAGAAGTAGTCTAGGAAAAAAAATTCACAAGCATCCTGGTTAATCGAAATCCGGATAATCGGTAGTCAATACCCTAAACATAACCACCTGCCATATCAGTTGATTTTAACATGGTAATAGACGTTGTAACAGGTCGTTAACACGTTTTCTGTACCGATGAGTACGTCGATAACTAGCCGGGTAATTACAAATTAATTAATCGAGTAGCAAATTGATAATAATTTTAATTGCTAATTAGCATCGATAGCCTTATCACCAACTACTTTTTTTTTTCTGAATCTACTTCTGGTCAGTATTTCGATTATTGCCTTTTATGCTAATGAGCCGTTAATGTTGCTGAGAATATATACTAGGTATATTCACGCACTATTTAAATGTCTAAATGGGTCCTTTTTAAACGATCAACCTCTCAGAAGTAAAAATGAGGCCAACATTTAGTTTCGCCCATAAAAAAAAATTACAATGAGAATGAGAAAATGCGTATCAGTCATCATTAATATCAGTCAATTTGCCTGTATTGTTCAGTTTACGAACCGAAAATAATGCATAAGTAGGACTTAAAACTGGGACTTTTAAGTGTTTCATCCTTTTGTTTAATTTGGTGATTTTTCAGTCGTCGCTGTAAATCGAGGCGAAATTGAAAATAAGATGTCGTCGGCCAGGAGGTGGCGCCACGTATTCTTCATAGTAAGCATGATGTACTTGTGGGAAAAAAGTTCAGCAATCAGTTCAGCGACTTACGAATATGGCAAGTCATTTTGTTTGTTTGTTAATGATAAATACATATTTTTTGGCATTATTTATGGGTAGTTTTTTTTTATCGAAAATATTGTTTTGGTGAGGGTATGCCAGTGATCCGTTATCCATGGGAGTTTTTCGAACATAAATTTAATAAATGTTTTGAATAAAAATGCTTTTTCTATATTCAACTACACGTACAGGTACAACATGTACATTGTAGATGGATGTTATTAATTGTAGAAAATACATTTTTTATTGTTGTTTTTTTTTCATAATAATATTGCGCGATATTCAATCCCGGTTAATCGGAATCTGGATAATCGGTAGTTATCATTACCCTTATATTATTGCTGTTTAACGGTTTTTCATAGTACGAAAAACTTTGTGTTTGGTAAACCTAGTATTATTCTTTGAACGTTTTTTTATTGTTGTTTTATTGTTTTTTACATATTGCACGAAACAATTGTTGCATTTGGTAAACCTAGTATTATTCTTTGAAAAGCTTCTTTTTAATGTAAAATTTCTTCATTATAAATATCGTTCGAAGAACTCTATATCGTTATTTTCTATCCTAAAATTTTTATTAAAAAATATGACTTAAAGCGAATTTAAAATGTTTGATTTCCCCGCGTATTAAATTGAAATGAATTTTAAATCAAATTTACGAATGTAAAATTTATATATTTCCTAATTGGTTATCTTTGTTATGTAGTGGAGAAATTTCCATAGACAACGCATCGCTGGCAGACTTTTTTTAATGTATTGTCCTTAAATTGCCCTTAAGACTTCAAGGACAAGTGCCTGATGCATAATGTGCAGTTTTCATCATCCAAACGATGCTTTGCACAAACGTTACGTTTCGTAAATGGAATTAATACAAATTTTTAAAAAAAAAGTATTTTCAGAATTATGTGCTTCGAGTCTTAATTTACATCAGCATCAAATTATATTTGACGTCGTGACTCTTTTATTACTTATCCTTCATGCATATTTAATTCGCACAGAAAAACAAAAACATATTTTCAGTCATAAAACCATCGTGTCCCAATTATAAAAGTTGTGTTAACTTGGTGAGTTTTTTTAATTTTAGCCCATCCTTGCGAACGACCTTGCGAAGATGGCGCCCAACCCATGATATGCTACTACAGATTCACGGTGGAATGGTACTACACGCTAAGCAAGGCGTGTTACGATTGTCCTCTGAATGTCACGGATTGTAGCAGACGACATTGCATCGCTGCCAATGGCATCGAGAAACCAATCATCGTTGCCAACAGACAGTTGCCCGGACCGAGCATTCAGGTAATTAATTATCCAGTACTTTTTGCGAGACATTTCCTGCTTGACCATTTCATCAACTTCGGTGTATTAGACTGACATCGTGCGAAAATGCATGGTCAACATTTCGTTATAACTGACAGCTAGGGCAGATAAAACTGTCTAGTATGTCATCGAGTAATGAATATCGCGATTTACGAATACATGTACAATGAAAGCCGCTTAATTCGATCACGATGACCGCTTGCGGCGATATTGACCGAAATAAGCGCTGAACGTAAAAAACAAGCTAAAAATCGACCTTATCAAAATAATATCCTGTATGCTTTTAAAAATACATTTAATTAATCGAAGGTGGTCACTCTTAATAGGTTTTACTGTACTACTGAAATAGTAAAACAAAACAAAAAACTTTATAAAAAAAACATGGGTATAAGATGTCGCTTTCTGTATGTTTTAACCGCTTAAATTCGGTTTAAATGACAGTTATACATGCGGTTATTCAGCTACGATAATTGTTCTCGTAAACGCGTTATTTAAGGAATTGTTTTAGTTCAATTTACGTACATGTATGTGTACCATAAAAAACAAAAATTCGACAATATTTAAATTTACGTACAAAATGATCGTCAAAAACATTCAGTTAGAGAATAGACCTTAATTGCATTTACGCAACAATAAATACGAACAAAAAATGTGCGAAGGAAATTTCATACCGTGTTATTAAATTTTGCGTAAATGAGATGAATGGATGCCGCTTTTGGAATATCCATCCGTTGCTAATTATTGCCAACAATTTCATTTCGGTCATATATCGGGTCGTGCTCGTTGGTGTAAACTAGGTTCCAGGATGCAAAAAAAGTGTTAAGTCATTTTTTTGTTGTTGAATGAATAAATTAACTGCTCTAGGAAGAAAAAAATGGACACAAACACGTGTTTGACACGTGTATTGTTCAGGTCACGGCCCAGTACAGGTACAGCATCCATCCGCCATGTTGGCTGCTCTGGCTACACTAGCTCTTGAGAGTTGAGACCGAGCAGTCGGGGTACTCTCAGTGTACTCTTTTTGGACAAGTGGAACAGTCCAGCAGGGTGCACTGACTTCAACGAAGTATGCAGGATCATGATGGACAAGTGGAATGGAATGAGAGCAGATTTCTGCACTCGGAGTACACGAGTGTACTCTTTTTGGACAAGTGGAATTCGCCAATAGTGTAACGATTCAACCGTAAATTGCGGCATTTCATGATTTTAATTATTTTTCTCTAATATAGTATTAGTCTTTTAAAACCACGTTTTTATTTACCCCTCCCTCCCGCCCCATCTAAAAATACATTTGAGATGAGAAAAATATAGTGATTATATATTTTAAAAAACATGTAATGGTCAATTAACAGCGATTCATTATAAACGTATACTTACAAAATAATGAGCTAAAATTCCCCTTTCTGAATCAGAAATATTTGTTATTACAGTGTATATTTGATGAAAGTTTTTATTTATTTAATTTTGATAAATAAATGCAACGATACCATTTCAAAGCCTTCCAGATGTGGTAGCGATCAGAGTCAACATTACCTTCGTGTCATTTTAAGATGTTTTAACGAGATGACGCAATTTAACAATGTTTACAACTTATCATTCGAACGCTAACAAGCTCGTTAATTTACGAAAAACTACCTTGAAAGCTATAGGTGAATAACAAAATTACCACTTCGTTATTTTTTGTCAGCTACTACATGGTATAATTACTAAAAATCTGGGATTTATGTCAAAAAAAGGATTTTATAATTTATTTGCTTTAATTCATCGTATTGTTTATTTACTTGCAATTTCTACAGAAATGGGCGGCGGACCGATTCATTTCCCAATATATATTTTTGTTAAATTTAGTTTTAGTCAAACGTCGAATGCTACACTTCATTGTTTTCATAGATAATTGTCGAAATTGACTATATTTTAATTTTTGTTGTCGTATATATTTCAGTATTTTTGTATTCTGCGAGGAATAACATAGCACTGGATTTTATATTATGTCTTAATTTTATTGAAATGGCGATCTTTTTTAAGTGTTTCTGGACTACGATGCCTGTACTTGCTCGCAAGATATAAAAAATGGGTCCATCATAACCAGACTGCTTAGTCTGACTTAAATTGTATAAAAAGATTTTACGATGATTCCAATAATTCAAAAATACGGAAATATATACGAAACAATTAGAAATTAAAGTCAATTTCGAGGAATATCTATCAACCCATGGAAGGAGCAGACGACGCGCATAGGTTTAACCAATGTTGCCAACCAAAAATGTCTTCATGCACAACTGCACGAGGAGAAACCGGATGGAACATTTCCGTATGCGTTGGTTTGAATGTTATTTTTTTTTAAAAAAATTATCATTGGAAGTTTTTTTTTATAGATTCATTATACCCAACGAATTTTGATTGTTTTTCTTATAATTATTATTATTATTGTTATTATTGATTAAATAATCATATGATGTAACCATTAACTACTTGGGACGATTTCGAACGGCTGCACGAGCAGAACCGGAACGAACGTGAAGACGTTCTATTCGGACAATTTGGAACGAAAGCCGTTGTCTAACAAGATTGAAAGCCGTTGTCTATAACAACATTATTATTAATGAAAAATGAATTTATTAATTTTTGTTAACTTTTTTCAGGTGTGCGAGAAGGACGTGATCGTCGTGGACGTGGAAAATCACGCCGGAAGTGAAACCACGGCCATCCACTGGCACGGCATCCATCAGATCGGCACCCCGTACATGGACGGGGTGCCGATGATCACCCAGTGCCCTATCCTGCCTCACAACACTTTCAGGTACCAGTTCGAAGCCTATCCTGCCGGCACCCATTTTTGGCACTCGCATTCCGGACTGCAGCGCTCGGACGGCTTGCACGGCATGCTGGTCATCCGTCAACCGTCCAACGTCGACCCTCACTACAACCTGTACGATCACGACTCTGCCGAACACATGATGATGGTTTCCGACTGGCTTTCCGAGCTGTCCTTCGATCGCTTCGTGGCTCACCATCACGACAAGGGCTCCAACAAGCCGCAGTCCATCCTGATGAACGGTAAGGGACGTTTTCATCCCACCATCAACCCGGCCACCAACGAGACCGTCTACACTCCCGCGGAGGTTTTCACGGTGCGCGCCAAACAGCGCTATCGATTCAGGATGGCCAGCAACGGCATCCTCAACTGCCCCATCCAGGTCTCCGTGGACAATCACACGCTGGTGGTCATCGCCGCCGATGCGCATCCGGTGGAACCTTTGAAGGTGGACTCTTTCGTCATCTACGCCGGAGAGAGGATGGATTTCATCCTCTATGCCAACCAGCCCATCGGCAACTACTGGATCCGTCTTCAGGGACTCCTGGACTGCGACGCCAGATTCACCATGGCCAGTCAGGTGGCCATCTTGAGATACGAAGGAGCGGCGCTGGTCGACCCTCCGGGAAATACCACTTATTTCGACATGGACAGAGGTGGAAAGGTTAGATCTATACCATGAATATTTCGTTAATGATCCCCATCCCGGTCCATATAGTCTCCGTGACTCAAACCTATCCCCCAACACCCTACATGAGGACGTCCTTTTTGAATGACTCCCTTATCGTGTAATTGTGGATGTTTTGAGAAATTACTCCTGATATAAATTTAAAATCCAATACAAAAGTTTTTCTTCAAGATTTCGATCCAATAAAACGATAAAATTGCAGATTTGCGTGAAACATTTCACAAATTCTACTTCACGATTCCACCATAAAATATGAATCCGAGAAATAAATACATCGGCAAAAGCCAAATTTTGCTAATGGTCAAGATGCGTCGCTCATGTCGTTTAATTATTTCTTTTCAGCAACTGAATCCTCTGAATTCTGGTACCGTGGGTGACAAGATGTCCATCGTCGAACTCAATTCGTTGCTTCCCGAGGAGCCCGAATTGTCCGAACCCGATTTGAAATTTTATTTGCCTTACGATTTCACCAACATCGACAATAAACATTACAACGATCCTCACTTGTACCCCATTCACGCCATGGAGTACAACCATCGTTTGTTCACTCCTCAAATCAACGACATTTCTTTCGTGTTTCCGTCTTCGCCATTGTTGTCACAACACGACTCCATTGCGGATCACATGTTTTGCAATCACACCAGTCTGAAGCAGAATTGCTCCAAGGAATTTTGCGAATGCATTTACAAACTGGACATACCGTTGGGAGCCACCGTTGAATTAGTCATCATCGATAAAGGTACGTGTTTTTTTAGTTGACCAATACTTTCGCCATGCATACTCTCCATGTATATGTAAAAATCTCATAGGCTACTGAAAAAAAATATCGTAAAATACGTATCCAGGGTAACCCCAGACCTGGTAAATCAGGGAAAAGTCAGGGAAAAATGGCTTATTTTGAAAAGGTCAGGG
Source organism: Megaphyllum sjaelandicum (assembly GCA_034698745.1). Lineage (NCBI taxonomy): Eukaryota > Metazoa > Arthropoda > Diplopoda > Julida > Julidae > Megaphyllum > Megaphyllum sjaelandicum. The sequence goes on along the minus strand of JAQGBX010007690.1, from coordinate 1,422 downwards.
AAATTCAACGTAGTCATGTTGTCCAAAATTAATGTTTCTACGTGGTTAGCTCAGGGTCCATTTTCCGAGTAAAAATTTTGAAAATTTCCCACGTTTTCCGAAGACAAAATTGCTAAATTTTCCACGTTTTCCGAGTACGAATTTTCAAAATTCTCTAGGCTTTCCGAGAACAAAATTGCAAAATTGTCCGAATACGAAAAGGTCAAATTTTCTACATTTTTTCATGCAGATTTTTTGAAAAAAATTCATTTTTCTGTGTTTATTTTCAAAATTGTCATTAGTAAATTTAGAAAAATGTCAATTTTTAACATTGTCATTGATCAGGGAAATATTTTTAAAACCTGGAAAAATCAGGGAATTTAAAGTAAGGGAAGTTGAAAATAAAATTTCTGGGGAAACCCTGATATCGTTTTATTATAAAACACATATTTTGATACGAATGGAATACCGCACATTGTTTAAAATAAAAGTTTTAAAGGACATACGAATTCTTATTTTATATATTGTACAAAATTTGATTAAGTCGAGGGAAATCTTTCACCCGTTTTATTTCAATTAAGTTTAAACATTGTCAGTTCAGCAAATTACTAATCGTAACAAACTGCTCACGCTCGAGGAATCTCTATACGGTAATTAAGGGATTTAATGGAGGATGATGAGAAGGATCACTGCTAAAATTCGGGGTTTGCTGGAGAAATCTGCCATTATCCTTCGGATCAATATAACCAATGTTTTCGCTTTTCTTCGCAACATACTATTGATTTTCTTTCTTAAGCCCGCGAGATGGCAAATATTTTTGTTATTTCTATCCAATTTCTGAAGGAATTAATTCCTCCATTCTTTGGCTGTTTTAAAAAGGTTTTGCTTTCGACGCTAATCATCCTATTCACATTCACGGATTATCTTTCCGCGTGGTCGCCATGGAGCGAGTGGGACAAAACGTCACCCTACAAGAAGTCATGAAATTGGACGCTGCTGGAAAAATCAAGAGAAAGCTGACCAGACCCGTGGCCAAAGACACGGTGACCGTGCCGGACGGTGGCTATACGGTCATACGATTCGTGGCGTCTAATCCAGGTAAATTTTTTACAATATTGAAAATCGTGCTTTTAACATTGTAAGAGTAAAAAGTCTGTTACCCACTCCCCCCTTTCACAAAAAAAAGTAGAATGGGTGCAAATACGAAAAATCGAATATGTCTTAAACGGTAATATCTATGAAGAAAAAGTCAATTAGTAGAGAGAGTGTGTGTTCTAAGGGGTCTCAGCCCCTTCTGACATATGTGGTGATCTTGGTGTTCTGTGGTTTGGGGTAGGTCATGATGAACATGTTAGTTGATTAGTAACATGGTTAGTTAACTCTAATTTGGTTAATGTTATTGTTATGCCTCAGTGCCAGGCTCCAAATAGGGCGAGACATAAA
>JAQGBX010007689.1:0-11175 GCA_034698745.1 Megaphyllum sjaelandicum | reverse complement strand
TTTTGTAAAAATAGATTTTCCCCTGCATACACAGTCGTTGAATGCAGGTGTATCATTTTGGCTTTGAGCCACTGTATGTGTTTAAGTGATTCATTTTTTTTCTTAAAAAATGGATTTGTTTTAATCATTTTGAGTATGTCCAAAAGTAAGATTAATTCATTTTTTTGCTAAACGTTTTCTAAAATGTTGCATTTGAGACCATGCATTGGTCATAAGCAATGAATAAATTGTTATCCCCACACCTTAATACAGTATTAAACTTTGACATTCTCAAATGAAATAAAATTGACTTAACACACAGTTATGATCAACAATTTAGCAGGTTTGAGGTCGCATTTTATGCAGCCCGCAAAGTTTTGGTGTAATGCAGTGCAGCCTGAGTGTGTATGGAGTAAATCGTGGAGAAGAAAAATTCTGGAACACTGTGCTATGTTAAAAACAATTTAAAACCAACTTTATTATACTAATTTGGCATCGCCCTACAACATTCTAATTTACATTTTTAAATTAATGTATCTGCAGCGGTTTCTGACACACAGAAAACCTTTTAAGAGTGACCACCAAAAAAAATATGTTGATCACTGTACATGGGTGGTCACTTTACAAAGAATGCTTGAATTAAAATAATGAACATGTACAATGTACTCGTACACGTAGACTGTAATACACGTATTAAAACAAAAAAAAAACTGAAAAAGTACAGAATCATCATGTCAAAGGGTTAAAGCAAGATGTAATTTCAAATTTCTTGAAAATTTCGAGAATTTTCAAGAAGGAAATGTACGCTAGAAAAAACAATACACTAAAGAGTGGTCAACATAAACAGGTGGTCACCATTTGAAGATGGTCACTTTTCCAGGTTTTATTGAATCTGCAAAATCCGCAGACCATGGATGACCTTGAACGTGACATTCAAGGTCACAGGGAATATGGTTTCCGGATGGCTCATGAAGAACTCTTAAAGTTACTTGAAAGAATTATCTTTGTATCTGTTACCATTTTAAAGATGTAATTTTTTTTCTCTGAGAAGTGACTTTAGGAATCACCCTGTATAGGCCTATACACAGTATAGTAAAATTCATCACAGCTCTATATGGTTGTGAGCACAAAGAATGCTTATTTCGACGTGATTCATTCAGCTTCTTTCGTGCTTGTTTCCAGCTTTGGAGCGCACGATAAACGCTGATATCAGCGTGATGGTCAGTGTGCTTGGTGGCGCCGCGCCACTGCATGCGTTGTGGAACTTGTGCTTTAGGTGTAACATTCTGCGTAAAACCTTGCACATGCGCATTAGCATCTTGTGTGCAGGACACGTTTTTACGATACATTATTATATTAATTAGGCGGCATGGCTACACTTTCTATCACTCTGTCTTAAAAATTTGCTTTCGGATTCTTGTAAGCTCAGCCTGGCTCGGTAAGCTTTCTTTGTATGCGCCCTCATTTAAAAAGCATGCAGCATTCTTATCCCACTTGGTGGCGCTAGTGTACGCCTGCAATAAGCGGAGTTTTTTGTCCTCGCACCCTATAGCTTAACTTTACCAATTGCATTCGGTGAAATCTACTTGTAACTTGGCATTTGCTTCAAATGTGGAGGAAGTAGAGGATCCACCAAAAAAAAAAAGATCCTCCGAATAAATGTTTATTCTACTCGTGGATGAACATTTTGCACACACTTTGTATATACTTCTACAGGTCGCGTAATTACGTTTTAATCGAATACTAATTTCCTTTCTTTCCATTTGCCAAAAAGGCAAGCAATTAAAATTTTATACAAATTAAGACTTCATGCAAAACTGACTATAAAAGATTGCAGCGCAAAATCACTATACTTTTTTCTTTTTTTTTTAGAATCCTGACCGAGTCAAGATAGCCGCAAAACCCCTTGTCCACTCGCCACTTTTTTAAATTTTTTTTTGGTTCATAGTAATAGTAGTAGTAGGCTTAGTGCACCCACGGCGTTTTTTGCTCACCAATTATGAATATGTTAAGTGTATTTCTAAAGTGGTTTTTCGTGCTTCCAGGAGCTGGCCGAGCGACTTTTGCGGTTTCCACCTATTTCACTTCTGGTCATCTATGGCCAGCAACGGGCACCCGTGGCGGGTGGGGAAGAGGCACCCCTCAGGAGGGTAGGCAGGGGGTGACGCACCCGTGAGAACTACGGCGTCCGAGCCACGAAGCTGGGCGTGACCAGACGAGGAAAAACGCCGATTGAAATGACCTTAAGAAATTAATCTCCTGTCTGCGAACAGATACGCAGAGAGATTGCATTCAGATTAAAGGGGGGCTCATCGTCAGCGATCAAAGTGCACGACGAACGAACAGGTAGCCATTTCTGACGCATGCACAAGCCGACTAATTGCGCCTAGCGTCCTCATGCACGCGCAACGTCCCAGCGCCATCTATGTTGCATTCTGGGCAATAGCTTTGGAACAAAATGACCTCGCTACGATTCTACGAGTCTCCTTCAACCGATCCGAAAGTCAGCTCTACAGCAATTGTCAACAATGTAACGTGGAAATAACACGTAATAAAATTTTCCAAATTTAAATGTTTTAACACGTATACGCAGTAGGTGTGATCGCATGGTATGTTCTGGCCTGCAACTTTGAACGTTGGAATCCCGTCTCGATTCTAACGATAGTTTCATTTTTAACAAATGTCATCTCATTTTTTAACTATCTGTCCATGGACTAATCTGTATATACTGTACAAGGATATACATATTTGCTCATGCACTAAACATACAGACTCGGGTATATTCTGGATTATGCTAATTATTTTTGGAGAAAAAAAAATTCGAAGAAAACGACAACCGATTTCGTGTTTACTATTTTATGATTTCCTTATAAATTTTATCTTGTTTTTCCAACTATAGAAAATTTAAAATTAAACGTAAAAGTGTCATTTCTTAGCCGATAGTTATTTAATGTAGGCCGGCCTACATGAACATTAGAGAGAGAAAAAATTCTGCACATCTATTGGTTTATTAAAACAAAACTAGAAAAGTTATAAAATGAATACGGTTACCAATTTTAGAATAAATGAATTCCATTTGATTTGGTAAAACTTAACAATCAAATTTCTGATATACGAATAAACTGTCTGAGGGAACGGTTTTTGTTGTTGTTGCTTTTCTTGGCTACATATACAATTATTTTATAATATTTCTTCTAGATTATCGACAGGTTTGAAGGTAATAAGATAGAATCAACATAAATTTCCTGAGTAATGTTTATCACTGCAGTGGAGTGAACGTGTAGCCACTTATCCGGTCCAAACGCAATGCAGATCCTATCATCAATCGCATTAATTCGTCCGAAATTTTATTTTTACAAAAACTGTTTCGCTCAATAAGCGCATGAAATCTAAAGTTAAAAGGTTTGTTTAGTAGCGCGTATTTACGACCCGGTGTCGTAAAATTAAATTGCCTGTACTATCAATAGGGATTGATTTTCGAACTCTCGCCTATTCAAGAAAACGTTACGAAGATCATTAAATTTAATTAATGAAACATTAAAATTGATCTCTCATTTACGGCCTCATTCGCATTTGCTAAGTGGTTTTATGGCCTTTTGACAAATGTTGCCTTTTTTAAACGAAATTCAGAAATTTAGCAAAACAATCACATCTATAAGCACGGAAAACTGGCATTAAATCTGCCATCCTGCGGTGGCCTTTTTTTCAACTTAGGGTCTTTTAAAAACGAGTTTCTGTACTTTGTTCCTATAGATTTATCGGTTTGCCTTACGTTGAGAAATATGACAATGTAGCAAAAAAACAGCATTATAAATTAGCACGCGTAATAGCGATGGGAGATGCGAGAAAAAACAAACATATCTTTGGATTTGTTTTAGTGCTTTTTGGCGTAATTTACAGCGATCATTCTGAAGAAAACAAATAGCTCGCTAAATACTGTTGCCACGTAGAAAAATAACGTGTTAGAAATGTTTTTAAAATCAACAACACGCATTTTAATGCTCCTAATTAAAGTGAATTATTGATTGCATTTTTTCACGTAGACGTGCCATTGGCCTTTACTTGAAAATTCTTCGCACAAGCAGCATGGATTACATACGTTTGCAGTCTATGCTCGTAATAATATTTTTTTTTAAAATACTTCCGGTGCAATTAAATAGCATGGACAATATCTCTTCGTAGGTCAAAATATGTCAGATGATAACATTTATTTTAGGAAAAATGCGTGGATATTGATAACAAAGTGCATGGAATTTATAATACATGGGCTCTTGGAGTTCTCAACTTGTGAGGTTAATTCGTTTTAAAAGTTTCCGAACTTGGAAATTAAAACCTATACATATACTGTACACGTACTGTATGTAGATCGAACTTTTTTAACAATATACAGTACATGTATATATAGATGCATGGTTTAAAAGTATACTGCACAATCAAAAAGCGAAGTAAGCTAAGCACAAAGCTACATTTAACATAACGTGGAATGTAACAAAGGTATATGAATTTTTTAGAAAACCAATGAACATGTTCAGGTTCATCATGCATCTACAATGCAAATGTTTTAAAGCTTTTTTTCGTTTCTCAGACACATTTAGGTTAAATTCATAGACGGCATGCAAGTTGAGGGCTTAATTTAAATGGAAAAATGAAATTCTAACCTCAAAGCCTTGGAAATGCGAAAAAATAATTTCAGTTAATTGAAAAGAACAAAAAACTTATGGAGCAAAAACTCGCAAAATTTATGATTTTTTTACACATTTCCTTATTTAGATTATGACCGATTTAGCATCTTCTACTTTGTTTCATTTTAATAAATTTAAGATAAATATCATATTATCGATAAACTACGAAAGATTCTCATGTTTATTGTAGATTAAGGACTGTACATTGCGCCATCTACCTGGATATGTAGTCTTGGGCTCAAATAACTGTAAAACAAGCTCAACAACGCCGGTTTATATATTTTTGGCCATTCAAGATGCGTATCAAAAAATAAAATAGAAATGACTGAAGAAACGCGCGTTTTAGTGAGTTTGTTCAAAATGCGCAACAAACAACTAGAGTTTCATAATTTATTTCGAGGATGGACCGATAACTGCTTTCTTGTCGCTGTCCAACCACCAGGGGGTGCCTAACTGCTGTACTAAAACGGGAGTCCCGTGGCTTTATACCGTAAAAAAGAGAAATATCCCGTATTTTCTGTAAAATTTCATTCGGTGTGGTATGGCCCATTAATTAAGTTGTGCCTAAAATATAGGCCGTTGTGGCGGATTTAATTTGAATTTTAAATGTGGGCATCAGGTTCGCTTTGATGCCAGGTGCTCCAGCGACGTTCACATTCAGTTTTTAGCGAATTTATTTGTAAGACTTATTTTTAAAAGCTTCCCTCATAGCGCATTGTTTGTGGTAAAAATTCCTTTTTTAAGAAATTCGGCGACGCTATCTAGGACAGACTTCAAATAGCTGCTCATTTGCATAAATTTAACACCACGCGACTGAATTATTTGTCTAAAGTCTAAAATAGTTGACAACATGAGCATTAAGAGCATTTTGGTACAAAGATAAGATTAAAATACTCGCATTGCATCAATCCTGTCGAAGCCAAAAAGTTATTCAGACGAAGTGAGAAAACGCGCTGTAGTTGCTCAACAAAACAGAACGCATTGCAATAAAAACAAATTCCAAAAATGGAGACCGTACAAATCTTTTGAAATACTGTAATTATGGAACCTACTTTACATGTATAACACTTTCAAACTCAACGAGTTGACTTACGGGCCATTTAAAAAGGACGTCCTCGTGTAGGGGGATAGGTTGAGTCACGGACAAAATGTGGATAGGGGGTAGGAGGAGTCCAATTATGGGTATATTTTGCGGACGTCTTTTTTGATAGGCCCCTAACTAATTTTGAACGTTCTTAAATACGTCACTAGACTATACAGTACAGTGTCGTGTATACAGCTGTAATCAAAGCATTTCGGAACTCATCCAGATATATATAAATTATGGAGAAAACCTTCCTTTTTCTACTTTGCTACGTTCTATGGCAACGATTAGTTCATCGATTAGGATAAAGTTTATGACAAATTTACAATTAAATATAAATTGTGCAATATCCTCACCACTCTTGAATTCTTTGAGCATCGTTACATTTTTGACACAACAAAAAATTATGATAAACTTACCTTGATCTAATTTCCATTAATTTTAATTTTTGCGATCAACTCAATAAAAAAGTATTTAAATAATAAATATTTCGTTTTAGTTTATGTTAAGAAATATCACTTGGCATTTGCCGTCTTAAATGCTTGGAAATTCAAGCTAACTAGTGGCTATAAAAACCCCACGGCTCCTCAGGTGATACACTTTCCTATTCTTAGATAATTTATAGGTATACATAGGTGCAGCATTTAGATTTAGACAGGTCTTCGTGTTAACCCTCAAATTAGACGTAATAAATGCGATTGCCAAAATTAAAAGGAAAAAATACAGAGAGGCATCTTCGTAAATAAGTATAAAAAAAAAATCCCGAAAGAGGGTGAGGGGATAAAACACGTTAGAAAAACCGATATTTGAGTGGAAGTTGTAGCAGCAAAAATGTTGTTGTACTTATCGCAGTTTTTGTATTCACTCTCGCAACAGTGGCAAAGACAATGACATAAATTCGTTCAACCTTTTACTGAATGGCTGAATCGCATTACAGCTAGGGCAAAAAAAAAAGCAGCCAGGAGCCAATCAGGGGGTCAAAGCCAACGGAGCAATTCCTCTCAAATTTTCAAATTGGCGAAGCAGACGTTACGAAACGCGTGACTATCTCGGAAATATTTCATCGACTTCTGACAGTTCAACATTTTTATACTTTCGAAGCACATTTCATTCCAGATGCCGCTATGACGAGATATCCCTATCGGGAATGGTAATGTTGAAGATTCACTACCATGATCGGCGAAATAACGACCAAGCAGGGTCCACAAAGGATTCAAGGACTCAAAATCGCACAAAGAGATATGCGAGGATTGGCATGAGAGATGAAAGGATTTACTGAAATGTCAGATTGTCAAAATCCAAGATATCAGCGAGATTCATTTAAAATTGATCGAGGTTGACTGGTAAATTGGAGATTTAATAATCAAATAATACATGATAATACGTGGGTTCACCAATCACCAAAACTTGCATAGAAATCTTAGAGGTTCAATAACAAATCTTGATCTTATAAGAAACTAGCCGCAAAACCCGGGAAGTACTTACCGATAGACTTGCTGAAATGACAAAGTATGTAGACCAAATGACCGAATCATGACCGCAGCGCCCCCATACCAATTTAGCAAAAGTGCTTCATGGAGAAACTTTTCACTCACTAAGCCACACATACAGTATATCAACAAACATCTCTTTTATATATATATACAGTGTATAGAGATCTTGGAAATTCGTTAGCAAGTCTAGGAAATGCATTAACAAAACCTGAGAGACTTACTGTATTATCAAAATCACGAAAATTATCTATACATTTTTTAAGTAGAGAAACGGAAATTCAGAAAGTGTCACCACCCTTTTTAAAACTAAAATAATAACATCCTTGAGAATTCTGGTGGATTCTTAAGTGAACAATTTGAATTCATATATTCAGATCTTAGCAAGTTCTAGTTCACTAAGCTCGGTTTGGAACTCATAGGTAATATAATAAATTCAAAAAAGTAAACGGTTGCGAGTATGCCCATCTTCGAGAGTTCTGCATCGCGAAACCAATTAATTCAAACTATACCACATTCAACGATATTGCGTAAAAATACTAACGCCTCACCCTGTATAAAGTTACAAGATTAATTGGACCAGAGTGTTCACCGAGGGAGCCATCACTAACTCGAGTCAGCGTAACAATTTTTTTTCAAGGATGTTTTTTTCTTCTCAAAAGTAAATAAAAAAAATCCTCCCCCTAAGAATTAAACAGGTAAGTCTTGAAAACTTGAAATTTGGTTCGAAAGTGGCCCGCTCAATGACATTTCTAGAGTTGTAGTAATTAATAAAAGTCGTGATTGGTGCCCTGATAATTACCACTTTTCGAGTTGAACGGAGAACGTGTTTTTTGCAGTGAGAAAACAAATACGCCATTTCCATTCAAATAGCTCGATTTACACGATATCGCAGTTTTTTGGCCGAGAAGATTTATACTTTGAAATCTAGCAAACTGCTCGACGTATTCATCAATGCTGGAATTTCCGATTATACGGCTTACAAAACAGTTGGCGTATATACACGCACGCACATTCGCAATATACATATATCGAACACTACAAGTTGTATTCTCCCATTAATTCAACCACCAATGATTTCTATCACAAACCAAAAAACACACCAGGCTTCCCCCCTCGGAACATACTCGCTTATTTAGAAACATTTCCTAAGAATGCTGACGATAACGAGATTAGATTACAAAATCTAACAAGCGTTACCGAGGTACAAAAGCATTAATTATACTTGATGAATTAGTATTAAGCGCGGAATAGCATTTAGCAGCTATTTGCATTGGGCTGAGTGATTAAACTCGCGTTGATTTCAATTAAAAAGCCTCGATATAGGCCAGCGAAAGATTAAAAACGGTTAATTGTTTAAAACAATTAGCATTTAGACGAAAATTAGACTGCGAGAGTATACCTGCATGGGATTTGATAAATGACCGGAAATCAAACGAAAACCAAGCAAAGCACATTGCCCAGTTTTCTGGTAATTGCGTTTACAGAATAGCATTTTCAGAAAAGGTTTTGTGCAATGTGTGTATTTTTATATCATGAATCATATTCTAGTACTGTAGTTGGCTTATAAATACAGTAGGTAGCCTACTAATGAAAATTTGTGATACAGGATTTGAGAAAGCTTCACCTTCATTTGGAAAAATTTCCCTGACATTTCCCTGACCTGTGGCCACCCTGTAAAACCTTCAGTCGTGTACGAGCGCATTCTGCTTTTGCCATTTTATCAAGATCGACGGTCTTTTCCCAGTACCATAGTTGCTCATTTGAGACCAAGATGCGCATCACGTCCCATCTTCGTACCATCATAATCATTATCATCATCATCATCATCATCATCATCATCATCATCATCGGCGCAACACCTTGCTGTCTGACCTAGATCGGAGCCAAAGACATTCCTACATGCAGCAGATATCACACGCGTTGTCGGTTTTGTAACAGGCATGCAGCGCATCACCACTCGTCCGTACAATCCTCCCCATTTCCCCGGGCTTTGGACCGGCAACAATAGCGAATGCTTGACTGTACGATATTGGAAAAGAACCTATATCCTAAACGAGTGTAGCAGTCGCCATCTTGATGAAACCACAGACCACGTTGGAAGACTCGTTGGCCAGTCGCGCATTTTTTGCATCGCATCGACCCATGAGCCGGATGCATTGCGCGGAGGTGCGAACAAAAGCCGGTGCATGACGCGGGAAATTTTCGGCAGGCTTATTTATAATCGCATATGGGCAAGTTGTATAGACAATATCTTTTCAAATTAAAGCGCATACTTTTGTGTAGCGCGTACCTATATCAACCATTAATTGCAACCGGTCCCATTGAAGCCTCGGTGCAATGGGCATTGAGCGCCACCGAGCACCCCCCACTGGGAGGCTGATTGCGCCAAAAAAAAAATGCTCAATATTTCGGTCGGGTTCGAACATCTAGGGGTTGGGCCGACCCCCGGCTCCCAGGGGTCGCTTTCTGTCACGAATTGCATTCAACGATTAAAGTCAGATCGAGTCAAAATAATTTGTTTGGTTTCTCCGGCAAACGGTTACGCTCGTTCGGTAAAATTGGAATCAGCGGGGGTACGAGTACCGTACAGTGGGACCAGAAATGCGTCAATATAAAAGGGGGTCGGTGCGGGTGGGGTAAGGTGAGCTCTACGAGAACTCCCACTCTCCTATGATTATAATATAGCGTTGTAGCCGAATTTTATAGATCTGTTATCGAGTCGTATAAAAATGCTACTGAATTGTCACCTGTCAGAATTGCTGACGGTTCTCACTCAATTTAGGTTATTAGATTGACCGCTGCCTTTCAGAGCATCGAAAAATTGAGAAAAATCAGCCACACCCCGATACGCGTATATATATATACGTTTTGGCATTAATGTCCACGGAGACAAATGCCGAGAGAGAAAAAAAAGGGGAATGTGAAACACATTCGGACATTATTGTAAAGACCTACGCACAACACAACAAATAGTGTGCCCATTGTCCTGAGCTTGTGCTTCTGGGTGTAAGAGGTTTTAACGTATGAAAACATTACATCGAGCATTTTTTTAAACCTACTGTAAAGGAAACGTATTACCTCGAAGAATCTAACGACCTTGTAGGCTGCGTAACATTTTAAATGTAAAATTTGTGTTGAAACGTGGTTTTTTCAACGTGTTAAATAACAGCGTTGTACATGTATATCTGTTATGTTCTACCATTTAAACAGTACACGTTTTCTATGTTTTTTCCACGTTTTCCACTTGGGAGAAAAAAATGCCAAATAAAATCGGTTCCCAAAGCAAAAGGGATATTGAGCTTAATATCGCATATAGATGGGTTATAAATTGCAAAAGTCAATAAACAAGGTACCTCCAGTCCTGGAAAAGTCATAGAACATAAAAGTTCAGGGTCCATTTGCAAATTTTCAATTTTCTCGAGCTTAAATTTTCAATCTTTTCCGAGGTCAACTTTAAAACATTTTCTCCACCTTTTCCAAAGTACAAATCTTGAAGATCTGTTTTCGAGTAACTGTTGTAAAATTCTGAGGAAAAATTGGCAAAATTTTCAACCTTTCCAGAGTACAAAATTTACGTTGTCCGAGTACAAATTTGCAAAACTTTCAACATTTTTCGAATACTAATTTTTTTAAGTTTCGGTCGTCCGAATGGAAAGGAGGGGGGAGAATATGGACGTCTTTTTTGATTGGCTCCTAACTTGTACAGCGTCTAATGTCTTATTAAAATGTTTAAACTTTGGCTGGCATTACTAAAGCTCGACGACTTTATACTGACACAGATTGAAATAAAGGTGTAACTTTTAGTGAACATCCTAAATATAACTTTAAGTCTATCTAATATACAAGTATATAATAGAAAACGTGTGGTCGTGTGGGTGGACATTCAAAATGGTCATGTGCGTGTGGTTTAGGGGCCATTCAAAAAGGACGTTTGTGT
>JAQGBX010007688.1:0-11176 GCA_034698745.1 Megaphyllum sjaelandicum | reverse complement strand
GGAAATTTGTGACAAATTGTGACATAGGGGGTGGGGGGTCTGAAAAATTAAAAAAATCGCGTGACATCATTTCTGCAGGATGCATCCTGCATGTCGCTTTGGGGCCATGGCCCCAAAGCGGTTATTTCGAAACCAGATTTTTCTCCATTTCTCTAGTTGGTTTTTGACTTTATATATAGTTGACGGGGGAAAAACTGTGGGGAACTTTCCCGTTTCAACGATGATAATTCACGTCCAAGAATTTTACTTATAGAAATAAATAATGTAAAAAAAATACATTTTTCTGTCTTATCGAAATGCGGAAAAACTAATTCCACGTTGGGGAGAAAACTTGTTATCGTTGAATTATTTACGCACGTGGGAATTGAAAACGTGTCCGAAACATCAAAAGCAATTTTCATGAAATCTGAGAAAGTCTAAATTAGGACACTAATAAACCTCCGTTTTTAATATGCAAATAGAAACTCATGGTCTTGCAATGCTAATTTTTTTTTTTACAAAAGTTAAATGCCTCGAATGGCACTTCCTTCTGCTGTAAAATCGTTCGCGGCTTTAAAAAGTTGAAATGTATGCAAAACTGCCTTGTCCTTTGCAGTGTTGTAGCACCCGTATAGTTGAAAATCGATCGATCTTCAGGAGCCGATGACCTCAAAATTCACTGAGCCTGTCTGCAGTGTAAATGTGTAATTTTGAGCAAAATCCAAGTTTTGGTACCACTCCACCATTTTAAACAATGTAGCCGTTGTTATTTTCACTTTGGCTATGTTTGAATTACAATTTGGATAATTACGTTTTGCAGAAACGTTGAAATCCGTTATTAACTTGGTGCGTTGTGGACTGGAACTGCAGAATTTCATTGTTTTTTGTGAAATCATTGGTCACGTGTATTGAAATGATTATCCAGCCTCATAGACGAAAATATCAATGGACGTAATGATAACGGGCGTTTTGATTACCGTAGCATTTTTAATAATTATCAGAGTTGTTAAAATAAAGGTTATACATGTACTTCTTTGAAGAAAAAAATCTTAAAATTGAAATTTACCTATTTGACAAAATGTCTCTCTAAAGTGGTGGAATTCCATATAAACGTCCCTTTTCGGTAATATACACGGCGGCCATTAATCATTAACAAGTTTTTTGCATGTATCTTAAGAGAGATAAAGCAAATTAATACTTGTGTTAATTTTGTATTCTCCCCACATACGAGCTCGTATCTTTATAAGTATATACATGTACATTCGCGACCGCTCCTGCTTTATTCCTTTCCTTTATTGATTGACAAATTTATTTTGCTTTTCCTAAAAAATATAGACAATTAAATCACGTATTCGTTAAGGCAACAGCAGAAAACGATTTACTTACTATTATATTTTCCAATATTGTTATTTCATTATCTTTCAAAGTTAGTTCGAGTCAGGCCGTGGGGCTTTGAAGCTAAGTTCATGGCACTCGGAAAAGGGGGGGGGGAAGTAATCGATACAAACCATAAAAGAGGATTCAAGGTAGGCCTAGGAAGGAGGGAATGTTAACGCCAGTGGTAAAACTCACCAGTATTTTGCGCCTCCATTTTTGTTATTTCATATCTAGCTCCTGTGTGGATACATAATTGATGACGACAGATTGTTAGTTTTCATTCTCTATAGGAAGAAACTGTGTGTCTGCACTAATTTGGTGGCTTCATTAAGGTGTTTCTTGCTATGAAGAGCCAACGACTACTTGCTTCTAATGCTGCACTTGAAAATGCGATATTGCCTATGTACTGCAATTGTAAGCCCATCTTGCACATTGTTAATTAACATTTGTATGTGCTTTTCCAGGTTATTGCCTTCATCTGTGGCCTCATTGTGTTCCTGCTCATGATCTTGTGCCTGGCTAGTCCCGATTGGCTCCTTGCAGAAAAGTTCCGGCAAGGTCTCTGGGTTCATTGCATTGCCGAAGATGCTCCGTTGCCACTGCCCTTTAATATTACAGAAAAGGGCGATTGCTTTACAGTTCGAAGCATGGGTAAGTTCAAAACGCAGGTAACAGGAAGACAAAAGTTTGAAAATTGTACATGTATTTGAAAATCAGAAACTTGAAAGAAAAGTATGAAAATGGATGATGTGCATTCTTAAGATAATAGGTAGTCAATGGTGTGTATGGTGCTGCCTCCTTAAGTTGGTCTCACATTTATAAATCAGTTCCAATAGAAAATAATCCTAATTGCTCCCAGGAATGCTTGTTAATATACATTCATTATTCATAATAATGTTCATTTAGGTATAAATAATGCAGCATTTCTATAGATCTGTCATTCCATTGGGCTGAGCATGGTAGCTTAGTAAAATGCTAATCATTGTACTCGGGAGACCCAGGTTTGAAAGAGGGTCATTTGTCCTGACTTAAGATTTCGTGATTTGTTCTAAGTTGTTTCCAGACGAAATTTGCCACAACCATAACCCTTTTATTCTGTTATACTTCCCGTCTCCTCCTACTCTTCCCTCAAATGACTTGCTGTGAAACTCTTACAAATATGTTACGAATTAAATTAATAATTTCTACTTGGTTTAATATTGCTTGCACAGGCAAAATGGCAGTCATGACATGAAAGCGGGTTCCCCATAATGTACAATGTAGTTAAAAATAAATACATAAGGGGCCATTCGAAAAGGACGACCGGGAAATTTTCCCAAAATTGGACTCCCCCTATTCCCTGTCCACATTGTGTCCGGTCAATCAGGACCCTACTCCCCCCTATTCGGACGTGTGAAACTCAAAACGGTCACCAGTGAGATAGGGCGCAAAAGTGAAATGCTAAGATCTATTAAAATAACGCTACTTTTTTTTGGAAAGTTCACCTGGAACTTCCAAAAATCTATAGCGTCATTGTACTTGTACTTTACAGCGTTCCCCCAGAAATTACAAGTTCAACTTCCCTGATTTTCAAGGTTTTTAACAAATTTCCCAGCTCAACGATAAAATTGACATACTCCAATGTTATCCACGATTTAAAAAATTTGTACTCTGAAAACATTGTAATTTCTAAAATTTGTACTCTCAAAAGGCTGAGAGTTTTATCAATTTGTTTTCAGAATCGGTTGAAAATTTGGCAAACTTCTTCTCGGAAACTGTTGCAAAATTGCAAATGTAACAAATCTGCACTCAAACAGTTGAATATTTTGCAAAATTGTTCTGGGGACATTTTAAAGTTTGCAAATGGACCTTGAGCTAACCACGTACGAATAGTAGCATTAATTTTGGATTATGACTACATCAATGCATTGAATTTCAATGACGATTTTTTTAAATAGTCATTGTTCTCTTGACTATTACAGGTCTGTGTGTTTTGCAATTTATAACACACCACCTATGCGATATTGCACTTAATTTCCCTTTTACTCTGAGAAATAATTTTATTTGGCATTTTGTTTTCAAGTGGTCGTCCGAGATGGTCATACCCCCATCCCTCCCTCTGTCCACATTGTGTACGTGACTAAACATATACCCCCTACATGAGGACGTCCTTTTTGAATGCCCTCCCTAAGGGAAGACTCCTAAATGTTCACGTGAGATGGCACATCCTTCATTTCAAATAACAATTATTATTATTCCTATGTTTTCTTATTAAAAAAAATTCACGAGAAAAGTTTATACTCTGTTACATGGGATAAATTAAATAGGTATGCCTGATAGCCACACGAATCTGTTTTTTGTTAGATAGCGGGTAAAATAACTAAGCAATCGTCTCGCTAACAGTTTGTTCCATTTCAAGTAGAGCTAGAAATTTAAAAGTTTCATACTTTCCGATCACGAGTTGATCGCTGCTTCGATGTTGACCGTTGACAAAAAAGACTACTACAAACGTGCATGGTTACCTTGTAATGGTAACTACACCCCTCCCTTCCCCCACTCCCCCTCCTTTCACTGGATGAAGGCATATGCAAGTTATCCATTAACAAAGATGGAAAGTTTAAGAAATGTCATCGAAATGAATTATTTTTATTATCTTGAAATTACATGTGTACTAAATTGCCTTTTTAAATGCGTATTTGAATTCTTAACGTGGGCAGTTAAATTACGATTGACTTTCTATTGACAAAATGATTGAAAAACTCAGAAGTTTGGGAAAAGAAGCGATCTCATTTTCCCCACTCTTTCTATTCATTGTGCAATATCGTATAAAGCACCAAACTAGATCCCATATTCGTTTCTTAACTGTTTTGTTCGAAGCTACATGTATGTTGTTCGCATTTGCACATTATAAACCTACTGCTCTGTGATTTCTTCCTTCTCCCCCCCCTCACATTAAACAAATGCATTGTCAAATGGATGTCAAAATGGATGTTTGTGAAATTTTGTAATGAATGTAATTATTGAAATCAGCCTTAAAATGTTTTATTCAATTATGGTAACCCTATTTGACGTTTTCTAAAGTCTTTGTGACGTTTTAATGTCGTGCACATTTCACAGCAACGTTTATTATATCATTAAGGCAGCTACGAGAAATCTGTTCAATTACTGATTGATAGCAAATTCTCTATTTAAGGATACATTAAAGCATCGGCGGCTCTTTGCGTGTTCTGTCTTCTGTTTGATGTCATGGCAACAGCGATGACCGGTTGTGGATTATACAGCAAAGATCCTGTACTTAAATATCGGCTTTACCGATATGCTGTCTATACGATGATTGCTGCTCGTAAGTCACTTTTTCAGAGGTATTTTTTTATGCTTGACAGTGCAACTCATTGGATTGCTTGTGAGCTAATAATGGGATGTTTGTTTGGTGGAAAAGATATAGTTTCTAAATATTACTTGTAAACAAAAAGCATGTCATTAGAACGCCAGAGATTATGACCAAAGAATAAAGGGTAGCGGGTATTCACTTCAAAAAGTGATGTATAAAAACGGCTTTTTTACGTTGTAACAAGTAAGGCGAAATTATTCCTTATTTACTCTAGAAATTAACTTCTGTAAAAAATGTTATGTGTGTTATTATTTTCCTTACTATTTGCAAAACTTGCATAATCTTCAGTGAAATTAAAAAATGTGTGATGATGAGCTTTACCTAATAACAATGAATCTGCTCTGGACCTCTGGTTGGGAAGCTTGAAAAGATTGTAGTTTTTTGTAACCATTGGTCCACTACTCCATATTTTAGTCGTTTGTCTGTGGCTGATCATGTCATGAACAAGCATTTTTTTTTCTTATACTGTGTATAATTTTTCGAAATTCTCCAGGAAAATTGTGATTGAACTTTTCTTTTAAAAATGTAAAATGAAAATATGCAAAATGTCTTCGAACACAGATTGGTTTCATAAATCCTATACAATATGGTTGTCAAAGAAATTTAATTTTTTTTCTGAATCCAGCAGAACAGGCATTAATGCTTAACTCATATTTCTTTGGGATATTATTTACGTTTTTGTGTTTTACAGAATTATTTTTGGTAATTTTATTTTCAGTGGTGAGCATACTGATAGCGCTAATAATCTATCCGTCGTGTTTTTCTGCGGAGCTTGATCAAAGCAATAGGCGATTGTGGGAATTCGGTTGGGCCTATGGCGTTGGTTGGGGAGCAGCCATCTTCCTGTTTGGATCGGTTGTTTTATTGTTGTGTGATAAGGAGAGTGAAGAGATTTACTACAAGGAAAGGACAATTATACACGACAATAACGAGTCCAAAGCATAAATGGACCTGGAATTAAGCGATGCAAGTGCGATCATCTAATCTGTAAAAGTGGCGTTGGACCTTTACTTGTTAAGTGAAACTTAATTTTAAGTTGAATAACCAGGTATGCAAGTAGTAACACTCTCAAAATAACTGAAATGAAGAGAAAAACTCTACCCGTCCATTCTTTAATAATTGCGTGCTTGACTGGATTTAGCAACTATAAGGATTGTTCGAAGAATTTTTGTGTTTGCGTGCATGGAGAGATCATCCTTCCCATCGTGAAAGTGCAGAGTCGAAATTGTGGAAGATGCAGATGTTGCATTTCATTCCGCAACAAATGTCCCAGAGTTTTTGCTTCAATCGGAAAATCTGTCATTGAGAAAAATTGCTGCGAGGACCTGAAAAACTTGAAAATACTGTATACATGTACTGTTCCATGCATCCAAACATCGGATGTTTGGGCCAAATTTCCTATGAAAATGAATCTCATTTTCTGTAATAGCAGGCAAGCTTCATGCACTCATCACAGAGCAACAAGCAGTCATTGTTTTTTATATTTTTCTCTGTTGACAAAAAATACCAGAGATTTTTAGAACTTCAACTTCCGAGCTTTATGATTTTTATGGTGAGATTTTTTGAAGAAAAAAAAACTTGCTAAATTTAATACATTTGTGAATATCTCTAATGGATACTAAGTGTAGATTTTTCATATGAATGGAAGATTTGCCACAAGCTAATACTGTAACTAATGTTAAAATTTTGAACAAACAATTGAGGAAAAAAATGGGATCCTTGGGTATTGTAGTGCACCTTAATGTGTTTATTGCAATAATGCATGTATATTAATTATTTTATATTTGTAATTGTAAATGCCCAAAAATCCACTCATTTTAACATTGAAAAGTATCATTGGCCATTTGGGTATATCGGTGCAACCAAGTTTTAACTAGAGTTTCTGAAAACCACCAACACTTAATCATATTTAGCCAAAGTAGTGAAAACTGTGTTCTACGATAAAAATTAAATTCAGATCTGAGTTAAGCATAATATTGTGAGACACACAAGGATTCTTCATTTTGTCATTTTACTGTTGTTTTTTGATTTAACTTTGCAAAGATTACTAGACCATTTTCAAATAGTAAACGTTGAGCTTCAAGTACCAGTACCAAAACATAATTCGTTTATGTTCAAGGATGGCAACTACTTTTTATTAATTTTTATTTTGTAAAATTGTGTTAAATACCAGGAATACAAGAAAGTATCTAGTTATCTCAAACACTCATTTCATTTTAGTCTTGGATCAGCGCATATTTCAAAAACACTTTGTGCCTTTTGATTTTGACTAGATAAAACTGAAAATTACTTGTTAGATTTTAAAGCTCACGTGTATAGAAATGTGATCACCTTGTGAGATTTAGTATGTACAAATTGTGCTTCGAATGAGTGCTACTGAGTTTTATTTATAGAATTAATAACAGCGCTTTAATTTTCCTTTATTTCAGCTTTAAAATGAAAATATTTAATGTTGGGTTCAGGATGAATATCTGAAGTTAAACACTAGAGATTTTCTAAAAATAACTTGAAGAGTAATGAAACTGCAACAGATTTTTATGTGATTGTGCAAAGACCCTGCACCATCTCACTCTTCCTATCTTCTCATTCCATGACTGAATTTAAAGTTTTTCTTTTTTTTTGTTATCCATCCATAAGGCCACTGATGTTTGTATTGTATAGATCATTGAAAAATAACGTCTTTGTGGTGAAAAGCTAGGTATTCTTTAAAAATATTTGACCATTTTTACTTGTCTTAAAAAGTTGTTTTTAAATGAAGTGATGCGAGTAGTCCTAGATTTTCTGTGAGAGTTTTAAATTTTGACAGAGTTTAATAGTAACTGTTTTATTGAATTTTCTTTTCAGGAGAGGAGGTGACTCCTTACTATCCCTAATTCTTGGTCCTCTTTAAGGGGCTGTTATAACAAATATCTGAGGTTGTTTTTTCAAAGCAGGTATTATGAGGGTACTAGCCGTTCTAACCCTGATGTTAGAGATTTGAAAAGCAACTTCTGAATTAAATGGCATTAACTTCGAATCTATTTTTCGCGATGTTTAGTTGGGCGTTATCTCAACCTTATAAAATTAAGTTAATGACACACTTCGTTTCAATATGTCATTTATACCAAGAATTGTTTATGGAATTCCTAGTATTACAGGTATAGGGCTTTAAGGTTTACCACCATTTTAATGGAGGACTTTATTTATACAGTATAACATGGAAATAATGTTTCCTAACTTAATTTCTATTACGTTGCCTAAATCAAGCTTAGAGATGAAATAAATTGATTCCAATTTAATCGTTCCATTTATCGTTTGAATATCTCGCTATTGAGCTTTTATTTTCATTTGCTATTTTTGCGACCGTGTTTCACTACAACATTTTTGTAACGAATTTCTAATCAATTCTTTGCATAGTGTTGTATTGAAAGTATCACCACATACAGAAAATCAGTATGCCAAATCCGTGTATCGGACCTTATTAACAAGGTCTGTACAGTATGAGCGTGGCTGAATTTGTATTTCTAAGACGCTGCCACCACAGTATACGTAATACAAGTATGGTCACTCCGTGTCGGCACCTTTCATGTTCCCATGTCAAAAAAACGACTGCAGTGCGTGACTTGAAATGGCAGTTGGAGTATTATTAAAACCCAACGATATGATCGTATCCAGGGTTCCCCCAGACCTGGAAAACCTGGAAAAGTCAGGGAATTTGAAAATGACCTGTAAAAGTCAGGGAAGAATGGTTTATTTAAAAAAGTCAGGGAAATTCAACACAGTCACGGCGATCCAAAATTAATACTTCCACAAGGGTAGCTCAGGGCCCATTTTCCGAGTAGAAATTTGCAAAAAATTTCCATATTTTCGGAGTACAGATTTGCAAAATTTTTCACATTTTCGAAGTATAGATTTGCAAAATTTTGTACAAATTTACACAATTTTCCGAGTTAAATTTGCAAAATTTTTCACGTTTCCTAGTACAAATTTGCAAAATTTTCCCACGTTTTCCGAGCACAAATTTTCAACATTTTCTGAGTACAAAATTTTCCCCATTTTAAAAAATCTTCATGCAATTTTTTTAAATTCAAAAGAAAAATTCTACGTTAATTTTCAAAATTGTCTTTGTAAATTTAAAAAAAAGATATTTTTCAGTGTAAATTTTAGAAAATGTAAATTATTCACGTTGTCATTGGTCAGGGAAATTTTTGTGAAACCTGGAAAAGTCAGGGAAGTTGAAAATGAAATTTCTGGGGGAACCCTATCGCAGGCGACGTCAAAATTGTCTTTAAAGTTATTTTGATTGCAGGCTTGATGTGCAGAAGAACATTTTTAATAACATAAGAGTAATATTGGTAACATCCAATTACTAATTTTATGTTAATTATGAAAGTATTTTAAAATTAACATTAGTAAATATTCCAAAATAATGAAAGTAGTCGTGTGTAGGTTTTACAAAATCGAGGATAACATTGGCTTATGTCTACGGTACATTGTCGTTAGCCAGTTTATTTACTTCCCCCATTCTTTTCAGAATTTTTTTTAAAGTTAATGTAGAAATTTGCAGAAAGTGCATGAGTTACATTTAATTCATAGTAGTATAAATTTCTCAGTATAAAATTGTGGTTTTGCTGTGATTTTCCATATATTGATGAGTTTTTTCCCCCTCATTGTATGAAATGACGCAGGGAATTTGCTTTTTTTTTGCAAGTATTCAAAAAAAATTGTACGTTAATTTAACATTTTTATTATTTTTTTTTGTTATTTTTTAAAGAACCCATAACCAAATACCAAAAAAACCACGCCTTTGCTTTTCTTAATTTTTTCCACTCATTTCATTTACAAGTTTTTTTTTCGTCATTTTTAAATAAACCAAAAATTCCTTTTATGTTTTTTTTTCCTTTTTTTACAAAAATTCCTAAAAAAATTTTTACATGTTTTTTTTCATCTTCTATCATCAAGTGGTTGGAATTGAACTAACTATTGACGCCGTAAAATACCGCAACCAGGAAGAATTATTTTTTTTTATTTCTAAAACACAACATTTCGACGCAATCTACGTCTTTATTATGTGTCACTGTGGCGATATACAGTCATCTCTCCTACATCTAATTGCACACTCGGTTTTTTTTCGTCACTACAAATTTCATTTTTTTTAAAAAAAAAACATAATGCTCCGAAAACACGTAATTTGTTATTGTTTTTTTATATTTTTAAAATATAAAAAACTGTCTGTACTCAGACAGGAGCTTTAATGTAATGCCAGTCTTGAAGTCAATTTACCTAAATTAATCTAAAAGTTATTCTTCGGATTAAAAACAACGATACCGTCGAGTGGATTTTCTTTAAACCAATTAGCGTCTGGATTTTATACGCGTGAATTCACGGCTGCGAAATTTGCAATTTGTACAAGCTTCCGTCTGAGTAGCGCTATCGATTCGACGAGTTTTGCGGCATCCTGTAATTGAGAGCTGCTGCCTTTCAATGTCGCTAGATGGCGCTAACGTCGAAGTAAAATGGCGGCAGTGTTGGTTGGAGCATTTTGGAATCAAAATAATCACGAGAAATCGCTGCATTTTAATTAATTTGGTCACACTGACAGTGACGTAGGAGTAAACATTGACCTCCGCGTTCTACGAATATTTCATTCCAAACTTCCAAAGATGGCCGATGATCGCGCTTTCGTTAACAACGTCTTCGAATTTGTGCTTAAAAATCGGGTTCCATCGAAGCAGCCGTTGATGTTATGTTTTCGAAACACGATGGACACGATTGGACTTCTCGAGACATCTACACTAGATGATTTGAAAATAAGGTAAAAAGTTTTCAAAACAATACATGTAGGCTAGCTAGTTGAACAAAGGAACAAAGAGCGGCCATTGCCGAGCTTATCTTGGAGGTTTATTGAGTCGATCGAATGGCTCTTATCAGCAATCATTCGAATAATAACTAACTAAAAAGCGACCGAATTCAAAGACCAGATTTTAAGCGCAAATCTATTTAGCATTTTAGTCGTCGTATTTCATTCCAACTCTTTCCCGACTTGTCTCCGAAAAATAATCAACATTTTTTGCGAAATTGTCCTCCGCGAATCTTACGAATTACATGTGCTAATTTGTACGAGCTAGGATAAAGGTTAAAATGTTAATAGTTTTTAAATTATATACTTCTCGAAAGGCGTTACATTTTTCGCAAATTTGTCCTTTGAAAATATTTGCGAAATATATGCGAAAATGTCGAGAATGTTTCAAATTGGCCCCCTGAAAATGTCGAACATTTTACAAGTTTGCCCCCCTGAAAATGTCGAACATTTTACAAGTTGGCTTCCCCTGAAAATGTCGAAAATATTACAAGTTGGCCCCCCTGAAAATGTCGAAAATTTTACGAGTTGGTTCTGTTAGGTTTTCATAACCTATTAAGTTTTTGTACGTTTAGAAACTGTAGTTATATTTTGAAGAAGATGATAAATAA
>JAQGBX010007687.1:0-11177 GCA_034698745.1 Megaphyllum sjaelandicum | reverse complement strand
TTTTTTGTTCTAGTTTCAAAACTAATGTAATCCTCTAGAATATAAAGCTGTTTTTGAAAGCTATTTTTTAGGTTATTACACATTCAGACCAAGCATGATCTCTAAAGTCTCCAGGAGCCACCGGCCGATTTCTGCTAAATTTTAGGCAAATATACACCAAATTCTAAACTGATGACTGCATGTTAGTGAGGTGTGATACTGTATTATTTCTGTATGAAATCAAAAAATGGTGTATGGAACTGTCATGAATCCATGACAGCTAAAACAGATTTGTAAAGGTACACTTTTATGATAAATATTGGACGAAGTGACAATTTTAAGTATTAAAATTGCTCTTTTCTGAAAAAAATAAGAGTGGTGGAAATTTTTAAAACTACATTTAAAATAACACTTACAGTACATGGATTATGTAACATTAACCAGAATTTAAAAATAACTTAATTTTCAATTCAGTTATTCGAAAACATCTCGTTTATAATTTTTATATGCAAGCTTTAAGTCACCCTGAATGTACATGCAAATAAAAACGAGATGATTTTGACAACCATCAATTAAAGGTATTTAAAATCAACTCTTTTTTAATTTTTATGGACATATCCCGAGTGACTTGAAGCTTGCATTAAAAAATAAAAAACGAGATGATTCAGTTATTCCAAAAAATCGCGTTTATAATTTTTATGTACAAGTTTTAAATTACTCTGAATGTACATGTATATACAGATAAAAAACGAGATGATTCAGATATTCGAAAACATCTTGTTTAAAACTTTTATATACAAGCTTTAAGACATTCTAAAATTAACATTTTATGTCCAGGAAATGTCTGGCTACTTAATTTATCGGCTGCTAATGCTGGTGCGCAAAATTGTCATACTGCAGGTAGAAAAAAAATCTGCAGTTTCAAATCACTAAAATGCGCGTGCAAACGGGAAATTTGGAACTGCGCATGCGCGAAATGGGCGGAGCCAAATCTGCAGAAAACTAACTGCAGCAAACTGCAAGCGTGGCTGCAACTATTTGAATACCCCTTATAGTGGCGAGCTGTTCGACATGAATGAGTTTACTGCAGCTCACAACACATTAGCTATGGGCACAAGACTTCGAGTGACCAATACTAGGAATGGAAAATCTGTTGACGTTCGCATCAATGATCGAAGACCATATTTTACAGACTATATTTTAGAGCTTTCTAAAGCTGCCTTTGCTTCTGTGGAGTTTATAGCTGCAGGTTGTTTTGAAGGAACCTTTAGATTTCTTTAAAATGTCCGTGCCCAAAATTCGTTTGTGAGAAATGTAAAATCACACTTTTAACAATAAATATTTTGATGCCTTTATGTACAGTATTTACATTGTTAGAATTTTTTGAACTTGAGTTCAATTCATGCGCAAACTCCATTCTTCTTCCTAATGAGAAAGAAAGGGTTGCTTCCAAAATACTCCAAGATGAAAATTTATGGAAGTCACGAGAACCAGATTGTTTTTTCTTTAAAAATTTATTTTACCTCACTAAATTGCGACAAATGTGCATGTAACCAATTAAAATTGAGAAAATTAACATTGCAATTTGCAAAACCAAAACCACGACATACACCTTCGTGCTACTAAGAACCGAACAATTGCAGAACAACAGTAGCATTAATTTAGTAAAATAGAACATATCTTCATGAACTGTACGTAATTCATTTTTCTTGGTCATACTTTTCTGGATCATATTTCCTCCGATGTAGAATCCCAAGAATAGAAAAATTGTTGAAATTGTAATTAACGACATTCTACAGTGAGGGAAAAAAGTATTTCAACACCCTAAAAATGTCGAATAACTTAATAAATCACATTTTTGAAATAAAATATTTACTGAAACAAATGAAAGACAATCCAGACACTTTATGAAAATTCCAGCTGGAAACTATGAACATTAAATAGATTATAAAGAAAAATTGTAAAATGAAAGGGGGGGAGTTAAAAAGTAATTCACCACAGTCTGTTAGTTGAAGGATCGAGCCCTAAAGAATCGAGCTGAGCTTTCGGTGAGTTTTCGAGTAAAAACGAGTTTTTTTGTTGTTGAAATGCCGAGTTTGAGAAACTATTATCGAGCCGTGAAGCTCGGAATTTGAACAATTTCAAATCTGCAAAAAGCTAGCTCGACTCAAACAATAATAGCCTCGGGCTACTTCATTGCCAATTAATGCTACAGCAATCATTTCCTAGTCAGTGAATCTCGAGTAATCGATTTCAATCAAAACTCGACTCGGAATTTCAGCTCGCCCATCTCGATCTAACTGAGATGGAAGCTTGGAAAGATGGAACTTGGAAAAAAAAAACATTTTTAAGTAAAACAGGGTTTAATAAATCTTTTCTAAACTCCTGGCGATAAAATCAGAAAATGTTTTGACACAGAAAATGACCAGAAATATACCACATAAAACTGGTGTTAAAAAACCATGGCGACTTTCCAACAAAAAAAAACTAATTCCATAGAGTTTAGCATGGAGGTGGCACTGTCATGAGTTTGAGGGAGGGGGGGAGAGAATAAAGAGGTGATATATATTTTCATTTTAGTCATGATACCATAAAGGCTAGAACACATGTGGATGTAATAGACCATCTCTTCAAACAGAATTAAAATTATAAATCAGGATTTAAAGAAATACACTCTACTTTTCCCCCATTACAATGGATAGAAAGTACAGTGATGAATTACTTTTTTTCCCCATTTATTTTAATATTTTTCTTTATAATTTATTTTATGTTCATAGTTTCAAGCTAAAATTTTTAGAAATTATCTGGATTATCTTTCACTTAAATGTATCAGTAAACATTTTATTGCAAAAATTTAATTATTAAGTTATTCGACATTTTTAGGGTGGTGAGACACTTTTTTCCCTCACTGTATATACAGCTGACAAACAAAAGTATGTGAACAGTATTAAAATTGCAGTTTTTGAAAAAAAATACATGGTGTAGATTTTTAAAACTACATTTATAATAACACTTACTGTATAGTACATGGATTAAGTAATAACAACCAGAATTATTTTTAAAATAAATAAGTTAATTTTAAATTAATAAAAACGAATATTTCATGGCAAAAAAAGTATGTGAACACCCTCCTATACTGGTAGAATTTGCTAATTTCTGGCCATTTGGTTATATTTTACCTAATAAATTATGTTGATTTAACTTCTAGGTATAAATACTAACTAGTTTTTCATCACATTGGTAAGTTCTGCAGAAAATTTAGTTCATTATTGCCTAAACTAAATGAGTTAAGATTTGCAATAAGAAAAGAGTTATTCAAATGAATTTGTGTCGAAACTTAATATCGAGAGATGGCAAATGAATTGAAAATATCATGAATGGCAGTATGCAGCATAAAATCTCAAAAAACAAAGAAGATACCGGAAAAGTCAAAAACTCGGAGCAAGCCATCCATGTGAGCTATCTGTGAGGGGAAAACGACAGGTAGTTAGATTTGCTCTGAAAAATCCGAAAAGAACTTCGTAAATGTTTACAAACACGTTGCGTCAAAATCAGGGAAGATTTGAACACTACAAACTATCATACTTATTCTAAATTTACGTCTCCTCAGTATTTCATACTGCTTCAAAACCATGATACCACTGCCACCCCATGCTAAAGTCTATGAAGGATGATTTGGGAGTGACAAATCAGAAAATGGTCCTTTTATGTCTGGATTATTTAAAATATTTCTGATAGTTTCTTGTGTACCAACCTTCCCTGATTCTGACGCAATGTGTTTGGTCTAGAGCAAATCTAACAACCTGTCGTTTTTCCCTCACAGATAAATGTAGCTCACATGGACGGCTTGCTCCGAGCTTGTTTATGACTTTTCCGGTATCTTCTTTGTTTTTTGAGATTTTATATACTGCCATACATGATATTTTCAATTCATTTGCCATCTTTTGATATTAAATTTCGACTAAAATTCATTTGAATAACTCTTTTCTCATTTAAAATCATAACTCATTTAGTTCAGGCAATTATGAACTAAATTTTCTGCTGAAGTGACCAATGTGATGAAAAACTAGTTAGTATTTACAGTATACCCAGAAGTTAAATCAACATAATTTATTAGGTAAAATATAACCAAATAGCCAGAAATTAGCAAATTCTACCAGTATAAGAGGGTGTTCACATACTTTTTTGCCATGAAATATTCGTTTTTATTAATTTAAAATTAGCTTACATGTATTTGTTTTAAATTCTGGTTGTTGTTACATAATCCATGTACTATACGTGTTATTATAAATGTAGTTTCAAAAATATACACCATTTATTTTTTCCGAAAACTGCAATTTTAATACTGCTCACATACTTTTTTGTCAACTGTACATGTAAAGGGGGTATGCCTACTTTTTGGAGGACTGTCGATGCAGGACACATGTACTTCCGTTAATTGCACTTACTGTACATACAGTACATGTACTGTATCTTACGAAGTTCTGAAGCGGGCTGCTTGGAATATACACGTACATTGTACACTTACGTTGTGAGCTAGTTTTCATGTGCATACAAAACACACACAAGCTCCTCAAAGATTCAATATTTTAGCATTTTTTACACTTATCGTTGCAGTAGCCTAAAAGTATAGAAGCCAATATCGTTGCTAAAGACTTGCGGTGCCGGTCACATTCCTTTGTGTGTTGGCCGCAACAAACATTAGCTGCTGTTGCTTATTCCGGTCAAATTCGAAATTCAAAAATGCACAGTATGAAAAATGTCCAATCTTTACAGCACGGCGCTTTTCAGTAACTACTGTGCATGTGGAAAATGCTGTAATAGTTCTTGGTGATACTGTATATGCCGAGAATTTAAAGTATGATGACCAAGAAGGCCATGGGAATGAGGAATGATCGACAACTTTGATCAATTCAACTATCTTGAAAATTAGCCCGGCAAAATGGGATGTGACTCAGAATTCCAATAATTTTACTTTTAATATACAGTACATGTAGAAAACAGCTGAATATTAAAGGGTACTCAGGCAGAAACTTTAAGGATGGTACTTTGGCAGTCGCGAAGTCACGTGTACAAAAATAATTCATTAATTGGTTTAAAAACAGCAATAATTTCGAGTGCATTTTTTAAATCAGTTTAGGTTTCGATTTTTCACGACTGCCAAAATTCTAGTACGATTCGACCGTAAAGCATCTGTATGAGCACTCCTATTTTATCCACACAAATTAAAATTCTTTTTAAAACAATTAAAAGACATTCTTGGCATAGAATCGATCATTTATGAACGTTCATCGTTAGAGCGCCAAACGTGGTTTTAAATTTGAAACTTTGTCCTGTACCCTTGGTGACGACACAATTCAAATAATCATCATTCTTGCATAATATTAAATAAACATATAAAAGCACATTTACTGACCACAATCACAGTATTCTAAGAAAATCGTCACATTGAGTGATCAGCGTTCTTTGAAAGGGAAATCTACGAAGACTATCAATATGGGCAAGTATTCATTTATATGTTTCACTATTCAGCACGTTATGTTAGTGAGTTTAATTGGTCATTCCTCTGTCTAAATGTTTGAATGACTATTTGAATATACAATGTAACTCCAACAAACTTTCTCTTTATAGCTAACATGGCTGGTATGGTGAGCTGGTATGGTGCTGAATCTCATGGGAAACCCACTTCCAGTGGCGAGCTGTTCGACATGAATGACTACACTGCAGCTCACAACACAATGCGTATTGGCACAAGACTCAAAGTGACCAATACTAAGAATGGAAAATCTGTCGAGGTTCGCATCAATGATCGTAGACCATTTGTTCAAGGCTGTATTCTAGAGCTTTCTAAAGCTGCCTTTGCTGCTGTGGAGATGGTGGCTATTGGATTTTTTGAAGGCGCCTTTGAAGAAATCTAAATGTCGGTGCCCACAATTCGTTTGTGAGACATGTAAAATCACACTTTTAACAAAATCTACTTTGATACCATTACGTATTTACATTGTTAAGAATTTTTTGAATTTGTTGTGAAAATAAAACTTGTTCCACCTTTACTTTCTGCGTGTCTGGAGCACTGCATGAAGTTGCCGGAAGTAGTTACCGCTTCTCGAATTCCACGCATGAAAATCCAGTAATTTTAATTTACAAGTACAGCACATGTATAAAATAACTATATATTGTATAAATAGGGTACTCGGGCAGAGGCTTTCAGAATGGTGCTTTAACAGTCGCGAAGTCACGTGTACAAAAGGAATTCATTAATTGGTTTAAAAACAGTGAAAATTTCGAGTGCATTTCTTTTACATCAGTTAAGATTTCGATTTTCATGACTGCCAAAATACGATTCGTAAAGCCTCTGTATGAGCTATTATCCAGACAGATTAAAAATATTTCTAAAACAAAAGACATTCTTGGCATAGGATCGATCATTTAGGAAGGTTCATCGTTAGGGCGCGAAAACGTTGCTTAAAATTAGAAACCTTTGCCTGTACCCTTGGTGACGAAGCAATACAAAAATTATATTCATTCAAATTTTAAAGTTGAAAAAACCTATAAAAGTACATGTACTGACCACAATCAGAGTATACGCTACAATTAATCCTTCACACTGATTGAGCTGCGTTCTTTGAAAGGGAAATCTACTAGACTATCAATATGGGCAAGTATTCATTTATATGTTTCAAACTTTCAGCATTCAGTACGTTATGGTAATGTGCTTTTGAGTTTAGTTGGTCATTCCTCCGTCTAATTGTTCGAATGACTAATTGAATGCAACTGACAAATAACACTCCAAAGTTTCTCTTTATAGCGAACATGGCTGACGGTATGGTGAGCTGGTATGGTGTGTTAGCTCATGGAAAACCTACTTATAGTGGCGAGCTGTTCGACATGAATGACTTTACTGCAGCTCACAACACATTGGCCATGGGCACAAGACTCCGAGTGACCAATATTATAAATGGAAAATCTGTCGACGTTCGCATCAATGATCGTAGACCATTTACTGAAGACTGTATTTTGGAGCTTTCTTATGCTGCCTTTGCTTCTGTGGAGATGGTTTCTACAGGATTTTTTTACGGCGCCTTTAAAAAAATTTAAATGTCCGTGCCCAAAATTCGTTTGGGAGAAATGTAAAATCACACTTTTAACAAAAACTATTTTGATGCCTATACGTATTTACATTGTTAGAATTTTTTGAATTTGTTGTGAAAATAAATCTTGTTTCACCTTTACTTTCTGCGTGTCTGGAGCACTGCATGAAGCCGTCGGAAGAAATTACTGTTTCTCGAATTCTACGCATAAAAATCCAATATTTTTACTTTTAATATACAGCACATGTTCATGTATAAAACAACTGAATATTTATTACTGTATAGGGTACTCGGGCAGAAGCTTTAAGGCACGTGTACAAAAAGAATTAATTAATACTGTAGGTTTAAAAACAGCGATAATTCCCAGTGCATTTTTTACATCCGTTAAGATTTCGATTATCATGACTGCCAAAATACGAATCGAAATGCTTCTGTATGAGTATTCCTATTATCTAGAAAAATTAAAAATATCTTTAAAACAAAAAAACGTTCTTGTCATAGGATCGATATCATGTACAGTATTAATATTCATCGTTAGAGCGTCAAACGTGGTTTTAAATTGGAAACTTTGTTCTGTATTCTCGGTGACGACACAATACAAATAATCATCATTCTTGCATAATATTAAATAAACATATAAAAGTACATTTACTGACAACAATCACAGTATACGAAGCAATTCTTCACATTGAGTAATCTGCGTTCTTTGAAAGGGAAATCTACTAAGACTATATCGATATGGGCAAGTACTTATATGTTTCAGCGTTCAGCACGTTATGTTAATGTGCTTTTGAGTTTAATTGTTTATTCCTCCGTCTAAATGTTCGAATGACTATTTCAATATACAATGTAACTCCAACAAATTTTCTCTTTATACATGTAGCTAACGTGACTGGTATGGTGAGCTGGTATGGTGTTGAAGCTCATGGGCAACCTACTTATAGTGGCGAGCTTTTCAATATGATGGACTTTACTGCAGCACACGACACATTGCCTATGGGCACAAGACTCCGAGTGACCAATAGTAATACTGGACAATCTGTTAATGTTCGCATCAATGATCGTAGACCATTTCTTGAAGGTCGTAGGCCTATTCTATGGCTTTCTATAGTTGCCTTTGCTGCTGTGGAGTTTTTGGATGAAGGAGTTTTTTACGGCCTACTTGAAGAAATTTAAATGTCCGTGCCCAGAATTCGTTTGAGGGAAATGTAAAATCACACTTTTAACAATAACTATTTTGATGCCTATATGTACGGTATTTAAATTGTTAGAACTTTTTAAATTTGTTGTGAAAATAAAACTGAATCCACCTTTTCTTTCTATGTATTTGGAAAACTGCATGCATGAAGTTGTCGGAAGTAGTTACTGTTTCTCGAATTCCACGTTGCGGCGGGTACTCATCGCACCAAATACAAACGCGCCCAACCAAGGAACTAACAAAGGGATCTCATACAGTACATGCAGTAGCCTATACATGCATAATTAGAAACTTGTAATGTTTTCTCGTTGGAAATTAAAATCGAACATAAAATTGCAATATTTTCAGTAGCTTTAAAAATTAAGTTTAAATGTTGTCACATTTTATGGCGGGTGTGCAATGAAGTCTAGCTGTGAACAATTGATTGCATGAATGTGAAATGCGATCTACGGCATTGTACGTTCTCTGTAACTAGATAATAATGCCATGAGAAATGAAATGTGACATTGTTAACTTCAAATATTAATTTCATTCGAGCACGTATGTTTGAAAATTTCCTAAACATGCCGTGATTTGAACTTGGATAAACATCAACGTTGGCACTTTATAAATGCTGGTCAGTAGAAGGATAAGTGCCACACTTTTCTTGAAGTATTCCACTCTCTTCAGCGCCACTTGCAACTTATTGCTGCTATCATGGCTTTCCATTTGTTCTTTTGTCTCGCCACTTTGTTGGCAGTGATATCTGTGATATATTGCCAATCAGGTGAGTTTAATATTACTTTTAACTTCATGCAAAACTGCATCCAGTATGTTAGGACGGGCAACATGGACTACATAATTGCGGAAATCATGTGACTGTAATCATGCACATATCGCCTTTTTACTAATTTTATCTACCGAGGCAAAAATGAAACATTTTCGTCAACTTTCTTTAGGGAGTATTAAGTAGGCCTACATGAACATTACTTTGAAATTAAAGTTTAAGTTAGGAACATTTTTCTACAGGATCTGGAATAGTCAGCTGGTATGGTGATGAAGCTCATGGACATCTAACTGCTAGTGGCGAGCCATTCAACAAGTGGGACATGACTGCAGCCCACAAGGAACTTGCTTTTGGCACCAGAGTCAGAGTAACCCACTCCGAGAATAAGAAAACTGTTGACGTTCGCATCAACGATCGTGGACCGTTTACACCAGGCCGTGTCCTTGACCTTTCTAAAGCCGCCTTTGCAAAAGTGGAGGATGTCAATACAGGACTCTTTCAATGCACTTGGAGGGTTATTTAAGTTCGCAGGCCTACAGTAATTCGTTCGTACTGTACATGTACAGTAGTTACAACATGTTTTCTCACGTATACTAGTACAGTAGATGTACAGCGTACATTTTCAATTATAAATAAAATTCAATGAACATTTACATGTAGTTCTGTAGAATCTCTGCACTAGCCTGCATTGTGTGCCATTTCTTTTATTTCTTTTTTTCTTCTTTGAACCACAAAATTCGTCTTGCAACGGTGTAACATCCAAAATATGAATGCAGTTGATCAAAGATACAGTGCGACAAATTCAGAAATACTCTTAATGTCAATTAGAAATTAAAGAATTCACGTATTGTATCAATGAATAAAAGGAATGTAAAAATGTATTGCGCAAAAAAAAAGCTTTTACTTTTTTATAACTGGCATTTCAGATTTTTGAACAAGCATGGAAGAATGGTCAAGGTTATTTGATTTCTAAATAAAAGTTAAGAAATATGATCTCACTTCAAATATTTTAACATTTTTCGGGAAATTTACATGTAGTTAACATAAGTAAACAAACCTGGTTTAAATTTGATCTTTAGAGGAATTTCACATGACGCGTACAGTTTTTAAAATTTAAAAACTTGAAATAATAATGACACCGATCGAGTTATCTTGAAAATAACACCATTCTACAATGTACATGTACTGTATAGGCCTACTGAGCATGTAGAAATTCAGAATAAAATAATGTTATGGGAAAAAAGTGCTTTACATGTACAGTAGCCTATACTTGGGCAGGAAAATGCGGGAAATTTTTCTTTGACGCGACGACATCTTATTAAATTTTTGATAATTAATGCATTTCTGGGAAATCAGGCATTTTTGATAAGGACTTAGTGCTGCCCAAACGTGTTCAAGCATTTCGAGTAACCCTGGTGCACAGTGTAATGTACGTACATGTACGAAATACCAGTATGGTCACTCGATCCGCGCATTCCTCATGTCCATCTTCGCAACGCCAACTTTCCACGACCATACTGACTTCCAGTGACCATACTGGTATTAGCTATACTATAACCTCGTGTCCAATTGTTTGCCCTTCGATATGCAAATAAAATTCCTCCACATTAGCAAATATTCAAATTGTACGTTGAATGTCAAAGATTATGCAAGGGGCCAATTATTTGATTCGAGCGGGAATAAACAGCAGTATCTGTACAGTATATAAAGTCTAGGCAGTGAATAAAATAATCATAGCAAGTTTGACAGTTTCGACGTCGATTATCCAGCTTTCTATTTGTTTTTCAGTGAAATTCGCCATGATTTTTAAGCTGTTCGTTTGCCTCTCCATTTTGTTGGTGGTGGTTTCTGAGATACAATGCCAATCAGGTGAGCGTATATACATTTCGTGAATATTATTTTAATTTTGAGTTGGGAACAAGAGTATTCCTGTACTTGACACCAAAGTCGTATGACATCTCGTTCTAAGGATTTCGTTTCTCTGTTCATATAATGATCACAACATTACGCATTTTGAAATAAAATTAAGTCTGCGATTGGTTTTTCCTGCAGGATCTGGAACAGCCAGCTGGTATGGTGAGGAAGCTCATGGACATCTAACTGCTAGTGGCGAGCCATTCAACATGTGGGACATGACTGCAGC
>JAQGBX010007686.1:0-11178 GCA_034698745.1 Megaphyllum sjaelandicum | reverse complement strand
ATTGGTTGCCCGCTAGTTGGCGCCAGTGGTCGGTGAGAATCATTCTTAATTTAAAAGTTTTGTTGTGTTCGTACCCGAAGACTTGAAGATGATCCAAATTTTCCCGTCTGATCAATTTTCATCGTTATTTTTGGGAAAGCGTATTTTTATATGCGGCATGACGTCACGCTAAATTTGGGAATCTGCACCGAAGTCGACAGAAGTACATGTAAAACTGTACGCAATTTATGGGTGGCCCCGAAGCGCCGTACAATGACAGTAGTAAGCGGACTTCTGGGTAATATTTTAGCTCATTGTTTTTTGAGATATCTCTTTAAAATGGCGTTAACTATGAAAGAGCTGTCGTCGATATTCTCGTAAGTTATTTAGTTCTAATATTTATTATATTCATACCTGAGTTATTTTGAATCTGATATGCTTATATGCTATTCGGTGTAAACTTTATCTCGCAACATACCACATTAGTACTACCCTATACCTGCGATATGTTACTTAACTTCGGAACTTTTCATCAGTTTTGCTCACCAACGTAACAAGGTTGGCGCGCCATTATGAATGACTTGAAATTTGTTAAACATTAACTGGTAAATGTAAAACTTTTAAGAGGGCCGCAGCAAAAAGAAGTATGGGCTTCTTCGAACGAATGTAACATACCGTAACTAATTACATAAGGGTGCCATCTACAGTATCTCTATTTTTGTTCTTACGTTATATTTGTAGAATTTTAAATGAAGAAACATCAGAAAATGTTACCTTTGAAAATATCGCAAATACTTTTCACCACACGGTAGCCAAACAAGATACTTTCAAATTAGGCTGTTCGCTGGTAATTGACCTTTCTTTAATGTTGCTACTTGTCATGTGCAATCTGCTGAAGTTTTTTTTTGTATATTGTCCTAGGTTATGTTACTGCAACAACCCGATTTATTACCCAATCCAACTCAGCGGATAATGGCAATTTTTCTTCTTTATGAAATGTACCGTACAGAGCCATTATCCATTAATCCATTTGCTCCAGTATTTGTGCATTTACTGGTATGTGAAGTCATCTTGTTTCATGATGCATAGGCCTATTTCATAAAGATCGAAATATCTGTTCACTTTTATCAGTCATGACATTGGCTTCCATCAGCTGCTAATGAAAAATTTCATTTGACTTTTAAGAATGGAATCACTTACTAAATGACATGTTCCTGACTCATAATTTTGATGTAAATATCAATTAATGTATTTCTTCTTTAGCATCCTACAGAGGAAAACCTTAATGTTGGAAGTAAAAAACTTGAATATGCTGGGCAATTACCTAAAATTAGCAATTCTGAGAAGGAATTCTTATCACAGCTCATTACTGGCTCATCGAAAGAGGTGAGTAGCTGGAGGTTTTAACGGTTTGTGTTTGCAGAAATGCTTCGATTCATTTTTACTTTAGGTGACTGATGCATGAGATTTAATGTTATGACTGATTGTCTATATCTTTCATTTTTATAAAATGTAAATTTGTTATTTGCCACTATAGTACTAGCAATGATAAAATCCACACTTGCTTCATAATCTTTACAATAAAATTAACCGTTGATGGCTAGTTATTCAGGTCTTTATTAACGTTATTTTGCAATGTAACTGGATCTGAGCAACTTTTAAAAGAGCTGCTATCCATTGATTTGGCTTATGGGCCTGTTTACGGAACTGTTGTTACTGGCTGTTTTATTTGCAATTAAAGCTGATGAAACGAACTCCTCGGCAGGTATTATCTATGGAAATCATCAATGCACAGGTAATAATTTAATCCAGCCTATCTTATAGTACATCCTTTGATATGATATGTTAATGTTATTTATACTGCAATCCATTTTAAAAAAAACTTAAATAGGCATTTGATGTTAGCGGATTGCAAATTGCGTTGGCAGAACATCAAAGTGAGATGCCGCAATCTAGTAAAACCGGGATTCCCATTGTCTTACCTGATCCTGATACAAAACCAAGTATCATTGGGCAAGTATTAAAGCATAGAATTATGATGGAATATCAAAATCTATATCAGCAAACCTTTCCAACCTCAGATTTTTGTTAATTCAAACGTTTTCAAGTGACTACTTGTTATACAGGGGCCATATATTTAAATATATTTAAATTATAAAAAAATGAGAGATTATGAATGCTTGGTTGAAAGGACTAGATTGTATTATGAGTAAATATTCTCATCAATGCTTGTTGAGGAATTTATCATTGAAGGCAAAACAATATTCGCATGAAAATAAAGAGTTAAAATCTTTCAGTTTTGTTTTCTTTTGTATTGTTTTTTTTTTTTTTTGCTTCACATTATCAGCTGAATTTTAATGACAAACTATCGATATCTTGCTATGTACTGCACCAATTTCACTTAAGTCTGAACCATTTGTTAATATTTTAAAAACCAAGCAGCCTAAAGGTTAGAGCTATAAAAGCTATCTAAAATGTCTAGTAGACTTAACAAAGTGAACAAAGTGAACTCCTAAAAATGGGCTTGACCCCCCTACCATATGGCATTTAGTTGCTGACTGTAGGGTACTGAGTTGAATTGAATTGAACTCATGTTTGTTTATTATTTGTCGCTATAGACAGTTCCCAGATGCAAGCACCGTTCGTAAAACAGCAGAAACGCTCTTAACTGGTTCCAACTCGATTGTCGAGCAATGTTATCGTCCTGAAGTTATAAATCTAGCACCACCTTTGCATTCTTGTGAAGACGAGGTATTCATTCGATGGCTTCAAAATGGGCACAATCATTTTGTAATGCTGAAGATGAGTTTTCAGTTAACTTTATATTTATAGTTGGCATGGTTGAATTTCACTGAGCCAATGGAACATCAAGTAGCATGGGACACTTCAATGTGTGTCAGCAATTCTGCAGGAGTAGAAGCCAAGCGTTTAATGGTTAGGGCATACAAAGGTGCTTTAACCCCAAAACAACAACAGCAGCTAATAAGTGAATTGGACAAAGATTTGAAACTAGTCTATCATATTGGTCTCACACCAGCTAAGGTATTGTTATCCTTTTGTATTTCAGTAATTTACTTCAGAAAGTTTTATCATATTGATATTTCCTTACATCTAAATGCGATCACTTATTGTGAAGAAAGTACAATTATGCATGGTGATTTAGAAGAAAGCTTGTTTTACTGAAAATGCACGTTTAAAAATTTGGATCATAGTTTGTTCTCCACCCATGATAACAGATTAAAATATTTTATGAATATTACACTTGATTTATTAGTGAATTTCTTCTTTTCCCAAAACTTTCTTCATTTGTTTATTTTGTTAATTTTTAGCTTCCTGCACTTGTAGAAAGTAACCCATTAATTGCAATTGAAGTTCTTTTGAAACTAATGCAGTCGAGTCAAATTACAGAGTAAGTTAATACCAGATTGTTCATCTAACGGTAATGCATTTAATTGATTCATTGTTCTGTTCATCATTCAGATATTTCTCAGTGTTAGTGAACATGGAAATGTCACTGCACTCTATGGAAGTTGTTAACAGACTCACGACGGTAGGAGACCATTTGTTTAATACTTTTCCTCTCTTAATTTAAAACCTTTAATCATCATTTACTATGGAGGTTCAGTATATTGCACCTAATACAGAATTGACAGAACTAAACATTTGTCCTTTTTGGATTAAACTAGTTTTATTACATGCTAATGCATGGCAGATTAGTGAGTTCTGTTATTTAGCCAAAAAGAATAACCTCAGACATGTCATTTTTACTGAATCTATAGCTGATTTCGCTTGCCTTAATGCTGTCTTAAACTGCAAATTGACAATTATTGAGTCGTCACATCTGAAGCAAGGATGTGATACGATATCTATAAAATTTAAACATGATGTTATCAAATTATCATCTAATTTGAAAATTAGATTGAATACTTGCAATGGCATTGTTTCACATCATGAAACATGACTCACCGTTTCTTCTTTAAATATGATTATTTATAACTTTGAATTCATTTTCTTTGTGTTTAATGGCCGTTTATTATATATATCTAAAAGGCTGTCGATCTGCCAACAGAATTCGTTCATTTATACATCTCCAACTGCATTTCAACTTGCGAAACTATCAAAGACAGATACATGCAAAACCGTCTTGTAAGACTGGTTTGCGTGTTTTTGCAGTCCCTCATTCGAAATAAAATAATCAATGTACAGGTGAGCATATAACCATGACTTTCAATCCTAAATATCTATTTGAATTTTTTTCTTTAAATGTTAAAAAATCTCCAAGAGGCAGGTCTCGTCATGGGGTGGTAGGTGGCAGCAACAGCTCCTGGCACTTATCCCCCATATGTAGAAATAGGCCACTATTAAAAACTATCAAATTCTAAAAAGAGCATTGTTTCAAGTATCATGCTAAGTTCCAAAAGCTCATGGGGTATCATTGGATGTAAAAATATTTAATGAAAAAGGAATCCCATCAAGTGAAAGGATTCATTAAAAGAAATATAAAAACCATCTCTAAACTTAAGAGCTATATCAAGTTTCAATATTATCCTTTATTCCAAATCTTGAAATTAATTCTTGCATGTAATTTGTGTTTCTAGGAATTGTTTATTGAAGTTCAGGCATTTTGTATAGAGTTCAGTCGCATCCGGGAAGCGGCAGCACTCTTCCGTCTATTGAAGCAACTGGATAACAGCGAATCTAACTCAGGAAGTCTAACTCCAGCTCCAACTGACAAGTAAGGTAACGTTCCACACAACTTCAACAAGGTTGAAAAACGACACATAGTTGATGATATAACATTTATTTATATAAAGAGAAAGGAACTTCATTACAAGGACATGATATTCTCAAACCATTGTTACTTAGCATTTGATTTTTCATTTACACAAAGTTATCAACTAGCAAAAAATGACAAAATGAAATAAATTAATGGAGCTTCAGGTAATTTGTACACTACTTCATAAAATGTTCAGATGGTTGCAAATCATATGCAATGTTTTTTAACTTAAGCTAAGTTCACAATTGTTCCACTTCATGTACAGACATACTCTGGTTACATTGAAGACCATCACTGAAAGCAATCATTAAAAAATGAATTCCATCTTTTACCCAATTCACACTTTTTTCTGACATGACTAAATTTGCTATTCATCAATATATGAAGAAAATTAACTCGCGTTAAATGACACGACTAAATAAATGTTCTAAATAAATAGAACTAAAAAAATTCTAATAAATAGAATTAGAATTAGAATGTTAACTTTGTTTTGTAAAATTCAAAGAGAATCTGACATGAACTTCTTGACTTAAGGCAGTTATTCTTACTTGCAATAAATTGCTTTGGGTACCCACCTGAGATGTTTACTCTAAGTCTTGTAAGTTAATGGTCGTTCCAGTGAATTCGGCAACTGTTGATTGAGAGCTGCCAAAGTCTGTTGCTTGTCCTGATGTATCAGCACCAGATGGCTCTGTCAGTAGTGAAATGGGGACAGCCAGTTCGTTGGCCATGGAGGTCAAAAGGCCATCTTCTTGGTAAACATCTCCATGTGGAGGATCATCCTAAGATAAAAACACATCGTGAATTTCAAGTGGAGATTATTAATGAAATAATCTTTCAAATCGATAACTTGCCGAAAGAAGTTGATTTTGAATGAACCGAATTCCTGTGGTTGTGGAATTGTGGAAACTAACAGCGCTGGATGTTAGAATGACATCGTTTGAGGTCAGCCGAGGGGATGCCAATGCTGCAAACGCTTTGTCGTGTGAAGAAATGACAGGCTCTAAGGTAGGACCAAGAATTTGGTTACTCTGTTGAAGCTGGCGTCGCTTGCGCACCCTGTCCATCAACATGTGGTTGCTGCAGAAGTCAGTTCTTGCAGAACCACTGTTATTTTCTTGTAGCACACACAAGGCACTCAACTGGACAATTTCTAAAAAATATGTGAATTGAAAAGGTTTTCTAGATCATTACTAGTTTCAATTTGCCACTTCCCAAATTCACCACAGGTGCAACAAATCAGAATTATTTGCCTATTCACACAAAGTTAATTTAAATGTTGTACTAATATGTACTTTATGGCTGAAATGTTGACTAAGGTCTTCAATTTATGTTACAACTTTTGAATCGACAAACTGTACTTAAACGCGTTTCATCATGTTGTACATAGATAGCCAATTTAAGAGTATACATTCTGGAAGATGATTACCTGAATGGGTAGAGATTGATACCGGCGGGCAACTTTGTGTTTGGAGATGATTAGATATTGCCTGCTCGCTGTCTGATTCCATTTCACTAATAATCACTTCCACTTGTTGAGGCAAGATATTTGTTGTTAACGCTTGTTCTGCTATATGCAATATTACCAATCAGGCAAAATGTACACGAGCATATAAATCTAGAGATTGATCAACCAATTACCATGAGTGTGGAGCAATTCCTGAGCATTCATGAGCGTTGCATCTAATTTAATTAAATTAGTGAATGTGTTAAAACTTTCAACTTAGGGTCTAACTGACCGTTAAAAACCAGCAAATGTCATTCATTGTTAGCACAGTTAAATCTTACAACTCAGACAGGAAAGTTGCAAGGAGTCATGATGAGCTTGCTATTCTTGCATTTCATAGAATTGGGCACTTAATTATTTGCTAGCACCCATATCTCGATATGCATATAACAGTGTTTAGAATTATCTGATAGGACAAACCTGTCACAGAAATTGTATTTTGTTGCTCGATGACTTGCTCATAATTTTCTATGACTGTTGAATCCTGTAAATCTTCGTTGGCTAATAACGTGACAAAGTCCAAGTGACCATCCTCAGCTAAAACGATAACATAGGATAAATAAATCAAAAATGAAAATATATGAAAATAAATTATGCCATACCCGATACTGTGGTGTGGAAGCGTAGCATATGATTGCGCAAGCTGGATTTACAGTTGTATTTCTTGTCACAATTTTCGATAGGGCAGGGATAGACCACTGTTTCATTGCTAGTGCCATGCTTCTTTAAATGGACGTATAAGCTACTCTTTGCAGTGAATCTGGCCTCACAATCTAAATTTAATGAAACATTTTTAATTTCATAATAGGTTATTTTTTCGACAAGCAAACATAAACACACTTACTTTTGTGAGGACATACAAATGGCTTATCGCCACGATGGGTCACCAAGTGCCCCTGGAGATGTTCCAGCCTCATGAAAGACTTATTACAACCGGGTTCAATACAAGGGTACTTCCTTTCGCCAGTATGCTTGCGCATGTGTCTTTTAAGCTTGCTAGCACTCGAAAAAGCCCAGGTGCAACTCTGTAGGAGAGGTGATTAACAAATGTAATTAGTACAGATTTTAAACCTTGTCATATTTGAAAAATTAAGAAAATGCTGATGTGATTCATAAAAAAACTAGTTTGTATTCCTGTTGGCACTATTTAAATCATGCAACGTTTGAAGTAAGTAGCAAGGAGTCATGATATGCCAGATTATTTAGCATCTTATAAACCAGTCACCTTAATTGTTTTTGAGTGACCATTTTGTCTTAAGATGCTCCTGACAATTATGGTTAATTTTATATTAGCCTACTCCATCATTTAAAGCTCATAATAATCAATCACCTCAAAAGAGCAGACGTATGGTCGTTCACCCGTATGGTGCCACATGTGCACCTTATATCGAGACAGTTTGTCGAACATTTTATTGCAGCCATTAAATGTGCACTGAAAGTTGGCCTTTTGGTGGACCCTAAAATGTGACGCCATTGAGTTAGCAGTGTAGTAAGTTTTTCCACATGATTCCACAGTGCATCTAAGAAAAAAATAATTGCTTTTAGTATATTTGAAATAGGCAAAAAAAATTTCAGATGATGAATCATATTTGGTACACACTTGTATGGTGCATCGATTTCACGGTGTTCCTTCATGTGCAACTCCATTTTTCTTCTTGTTGGAAAATGTTCATGGCAGTTATCTATAGGGCAGGCTACACTGTTCGGCAGAGCGTGTAATTTTTTGTGCGAGTTCAAGTTGTATATTGTTGTGAAACTGCGCTGGCAACCCTCAAAATCACACTATGCAGGGGAAAGAGACTACATGAAAGGCACTGAAGTTAGGCAAACAGCATAAACTAATTATACTCAACAGTGAAATCCTTTGCTCCACAATGTGTTTCAAGATGGCGTTTGAGTTTGTAAAGTGTTGTAAAAGCCCAGTCACATCCATCCACTTCACACTGCAAAGCATAAAGAAATTGTCAATTTTTAGCCATGGAATAAATTCGACCGCACTTCAAGAAAAATGGCTTACTTTGTATGGCCTGACACCAGAATGAAGCATCATATGGACTTTCAGTTTGCACTGCTTGGTGTACACCTTCCCACAGTAAGGCTCTGGGCAAGTCCAGACCTTTTTACACCGACCCGTATGTGTACATACAGTACCTCCAGGAACTTTCTTTAAATGTACCAAAATTAGATTTCAATCATAAATTATGCAGATGCTATTTAAAGAAAAGACATACAGTATATTTCTCAATTTTCTAAGTCAAACTAGATTGATCCATCTGAAGGATACTTAAGCAACTTTCCTATTATAAGTGAATTTTATTCACAAGAAATTTGATCTTCAACTCAATATTTGGTAATCGTGTTATTTCTGATATGCAAATTTGACTAAATTAAGCATGACATAATACTGGCCTCCTCTCTTTTGCAGCCTTTGATTGGAACTTTTTCCAAAATTTCTGGAGACAGGAGTTCTTCGTCAATATTGTCACCTTGAGAAAAAAACATATCTTTCAATAGGAAAAGCCTCGACCTTGCAAATCAATGACTTCAGTTTTTTAAATGTATCGGACGCTAATGCAGATTATTATTAATGCTTACAGTGGATTCGCACAATTCAGATTGCGTCAACTGCTAGATTATGAACAGGAATCACGATGAACTGGTCATCTGATCTATGGCACCTACCAATGCAATCCCCCTCTTGGCAAGTCTCGGAGTATACTTCTTCTGAATCGTTGATGGAAACTGTAGGTTCTCCCGCTAGCACAGGGGTTCCTTCCTGTTCCACCAATTCAGCTAGCGATACTGGTTGCAGTGTATGAGCTGCCTGCATAATGTCTGCAGTGTTGATTTGGAACGCCCGATGACCACGATCTGAGTGGACGATTATGTTGGTAGTGTTGGTGTCATTATCAGTGGAAATGGATATAGTCGCCAGCGTGGAGGAAGCGGACGCCTGAAAGTCATTCAGACCGGAAACCAACTCATCGACGTCGTCCTGATTGCTGTACATATCTTGGTCTTCGCCCTGGGAAACTTCAATCTGGTCCATGAGGTCAGATCCTTCGTCTTCCATTCGTTCCTCCTTGCAGAGCATTTCAAATTCCTTCGGCCCAACCGACTCCTCAAACTCTATCCCGGACTCTGGCATTCGCTCCAGCTCCTGGGGCGTCATCAGCATGATATTTTTGTTGGAGTCCAAGTCAAGCTTGATCTTGGTTTTGACGTCGCCATCGGGAAGTTGCTCGTTCGCTAAGTGGAGGATCTGAAAGGCTTGCGCACTGCCAGCAGGATAAATTTTCATGGTATCCAAAGCGGAGCAGTGCGAAATCAATTCATTTTTGACATTCTTGTCATCATGGCTAAAAACTGTGGCAGCATTGGCGTTTTCATACAAGCAGTAGACTGGAGATGGCTGAACTTTTGCCAGATATTGAGGCAGCAAGGTGCTAGCATCTGGAATGACTAGTTTAGGGTTGCCCC
Source organism: Megaphyllum sjaelandicum (assembly GCA_034698745.1). Lineage (NCBI taxonomy): Eukaryota > Metazoa > Arthropoda > Diplopoda > Julida > Julidae > Megaphyllum > Megaphyllum sjaelandicum. Next base: position 1,435 of record JAQGBX010007686.1, on the reverse strand, counting down.
CAACCTCGGAAAAGACGGGGGCCGGCCCGCATCGAAACAAATCATTAACACGTGTGTTTTTCTGGGAAATTTCGTTCAATGATGCCGTTGCTGGGTAATTTTCGTCGGAGTCCAAGCGGTACTCGTAGTCTTCCACCGATGTCTTAATTTCATTATCAAACTCTATGCTGGACATGCTGTCGCTCCTGTGCTTCAGCCATTCGTCCACCTTTTGCACCACCATGTCTGCATTATTGACGTCGTATTTTTCGGAGACGTACGCATCTTCTGACTGCTGACATACATCCGACACCATCTTTCTCGCCGCAAAGTTGCATTTTCCCATGCCCAGATTTGGATTAGGCCTACCGTTAGCACGTAGTTCGCCATCTTGAATCTTGCCGTCGTCCTCATTGCTATCCATTGCGCCATTTTCGTATTCCTGTTCAGCGTTGGCGATTTCGAACGTTTTGTCAACAACGCGGACTTCAAATTTGTCCAGGACGCGCGAAGTTCTCTTGGTGCCGCCATATTGAGAAGGTCGTTCTTTTTGTTTTCCTTGAAAGGACATTTGTGTCCCCCGTTGGAAATATTGACGCGGGGTTCTCTCTGCCATTAGCACAGCCACAATTGCGCCACAGCGCGCCGGAGTCACGTCGAAGGCCCGTCAGAACAATCGGAAAATGAACATATGCCATCCAAAGCCACGTTGTTGTTTTTTTTAAAAATGAAACATTTAATGTTAATAATAGTCGCGATTTCCATTCCGATTCTCTAAATTTTCGCGTATTTTTTTTATATTCCAGACCTAGTGTGAAACTATGAACACGCGTATGGGGATTACTTAACCGATGACTAGGGTTATTCGCTTTGAATTAAGAGCGACCACATTGCTGTGTGCCCGCCTAATTTAAATTAGGCGGGCATTTTGGCATTTTGACAAGGTACTGTACCAAGTGCGTTACTAGGTATAGATTTTCGATTAATGGGTGAAGCTTTAAACTATCTAATGTGAATTTCTACCTTATGTCCTTATACCTCTATGTCCTCATACGCGAAATTCCTCCCTTTCCTCCCCCAAACGTCGGCAGCTTGAAAGGCGAAATTTATGACATGGACAGTACTTTGGAAACACAAGAAAAAAAGAAGAAAAAAAATTTACTAGAATCGGCGACTTATTCCCTAGCAGTTTGCATACTTGTTGAACTGTAAATATTAGCGGTACTTTTTAAAATTACTGATATTGTAAATAGAAGCGAGCTTTTGAAACACCCGTTGGATTATGGGCCATGTCCACCCTAGTCGGTTTCTGCATGTCGATTCATCGTTCCGTAAGATTTAAGCCGATGCATTACATGTTTTCATCAAAATGAAGTATGCAAGCTGCAAGATGATAAAATAATTTGGAAGTGTAAATTAAATTAGTCCAAATTTTAAAGCTGTAATGAAAGCTGTC
>JAQGBX010007685.1:0-11178 GCA_034698745.1 Megaphyllum sjaelandicum | reverse complement strand
AAATCATTAAAATAAACTAACCTACCATTATTGAGAATTTTTTAGCTCAACAATTTCCATATCAATTGCACGAGATTATTTGGCTGCATCATCCAATAACTTTTGTTTTTTTGGGTGTCTAAGATTTCCTGTGTTTAAAGTCAAAGGCCTGGCTGGGTAAAAAATCCCCTGACTTTTCACACAACTTCCTAAAATCCCCTGACAATCCCAGGTTTGCCCTGACCAAAAAAAATCCCCTGACAATCCCAGGTTTCCCAGAAATGTGGGAACCCTTGTGTATATACATATGTTCATTATTTTAATGTAATTCACGCATTCTTTGTATAGTGACCACCTGTGTACAGTGACCAACATAGCGCTTTTTTGGTGGTCACTCTAAACAGGTTTCAATGTAATTTATTATTCGTGCGAAAACTTTTCAAGTTGGACGTATATATCGTGTACAGTGACCAGTGTGTGTAGTCTTTTTTGCAATTTTTGCATTGTCAGTGTACCTTATAAGGTGACCAGATAACGGATGAGTAACATATTACATCTTTCTTTAACCCATAGACATGATGATTCTGTACTTTTTTTGGTTTTGTGGTTTTTTTGCTACATTTATTACAGTCTACGTGTATAAGTACAGTGTACACGTTCATTATTTTAATGTAATTAAGGCGTTCTTTGTATAGTGACCACCTGTGTACAGTGACCAACATAGCATTATTTTTGGTGGTCACTCTAAACAGGTTATACTGTATTAACTTATTTTTTTTTGCCAAACTTACAAATTACGTGACCACACCGTCCACTAGAGATTCCTATTAAATCTCCTCAAATAATTTTGTTATAAAATGTTTATGATACTGAACAATGTACAGTAAAACCTGTGAAAGTGACCACCTTTGAACTGTGACCACCTGTTTATGTTGACCACTTTTTAGTGTATTGTTTTTTCTAGTGTACGTTTCCTTCATACAAATTCTCCTGTCTATTGTTTACAGTGACCAGTGTGTGTTGTGCTTATCGCAATTTTTACATTGTCAGTGTACCTTATAAAGTGACCAGATAACGGATGAGTAACGTTACATCTTTTTTAACCCTTGGACGTGATGATTCTGTACTTCTTTGGTTTTGTGGTTTTTTACTACGTAACGTGTATTACAGTCTACGTGTATAAGTACAGTGTACAAGTTCATTATTTTAACGTAATTCAGGCATTCTTCGTATGGTGACCACCTGTGTATACAGTGACCAACGTAGCCCATTTTTTTGGTGGTCACTCTAAACAGGTTTCAATGTAAATTATTATTCGTGCGAAAACTTTTCAAGTTGGACGTCTATCGTGTACAGTGACCAGTGTGTGTTGTCTTTTTTGCAATTTTTACATTGTCAGTGTACCTTATAAGGTGACCAGATAACGGATGAGTAACATTACATCTTTCCTCCTTAACCCATGAACATGATGATTCAGTACTTTTTGGGTTTTGTAGTTTTTTAATACATTTATTACAGTGTACATGTTCATTATTTTAACGTAATTCAGGCATTCTTCGTATAGTGACCACCTGTGTATACAGTGACCAACGTAGCCCATTTTTGTTGGTGGTCACTGTAAACAGGTTTCAGTGTATCTCATTTTGAAGGTGAGTTGTTTATTTGGTAATGATATGGTCTGAATTCATCGTTTGTTGCTTTAGTTGGTTGTATCCGAATAAAAGCCGCAGCTCGGCTTCAAATCAATCGATAATTTGTTTTTCCCGGGGAAAATTGGGCGAAGCTTTTCAATTTATTTTACTCTAGACGGTTTAGTTGAAAGCACCTAGACAAAAAAAAAGCGCAATCAACGCCATGGATCCGGGGCTCAAGCCTTTAAGGCCGCCATCTTGAAACGGGAACGTTTCCAAATTGCGTGCATGTACCTGGAAAATTCGGAAAAGTTGAACATTTCGGGAAAAGGCAGGCAAGAATGAATTATTTGAAAAAAAAAAGACAAAAATTATATTGGCAAAATTCTCACCGCTTTCAAAGTAATTTTTTTTTTCAAAATTTACAGCAATTTCATATTGGACAAATTCAATTGCAAAATTTTTAACAATTTTAAATATTCTCAACAATTTCAGATGAGAAATTGTCAACGTTTTCTACAGATTCTTACAACGAATTGGCAAAATTCTCAACATTTTCAAAGAAAAAAATTTTCGACGTTTCAGAGGAGAAATTTGAATAATTTTCAACAATTTCAGAGGATAAATTGTCAAAATTTTTAACAGATTCTTACAACAAAGTTTAAATATTTTCTCAACATTTTTTTTCAAAATTTACCACAATTTCAGAGGACAAATTAAATTGTCAACATTTTCGACAGATTCTTACAACAAATTGGCAAAATTCTCAACATTTTCAAGTGAAATGTTTTTAAAATTTACCACAATTTCAGAGGACAAATTAAATTGCAAAATTTTCAACGTTTCAGAGGACAAATTTGAATAATTTTCAACAATTTCAGAGGACAAATTTGCAAAATGTTCATATGTTTTCGAGTATACTAGTAGATTAGTCAAAAATTTCCTACAGATTTGGAAATATCCTCAACCTTTTATATAGAGTACAAATTATAAATATCTACGGTCATTTTCGAGTACGAATTTTTCAAAAATGTCAACATTTTCCGAATACATAATCCCGTAAAATTTTCCAAAGCTCGTCGCGCTAATTTTGCAAAATCTCCTTGCAAAACACGATTTTCAAAATGGTGAATAACATTAATTGGTCAATTTTGTCGTTGATCAGAGAAAATTATTAAAAGCCTGGAAAAGTTTCAGCAGTTGAATAGGAAATTTCTGGGGAGAATCCTGGTGTAATTTCCGTTAATTTTATGATAATTAATTTCCCGCTTGTTTCTTTTTTTTCATAGTTAAAGCGATTGGTATTATTCCGTGAATTACACTAATTGTTTTCTTCTTAATTTTGGTACATGTAATTAAAGGTACGGGAATTCCCCCCCCCCCCCTCCTTCCCTGCATCCTGCTTATAACGAACTTTTTTTGTGGCCAACGAACCTGTTCGTTACTTTCAATGTTCGTAATCTTGACAGGGTTTCCCCCAGACCTGGAAAACCTGAAAAAAGTCAGGGAAGTTAAAAATGGCCTGGAAAAGTCAGGGAATAATGGTTTATTTTTTGAAAAAGTCAGGGACGATCCGAAATTAAAATACTTCTACGAGGTTAGCTCAGGGCCCATTTTCAGTATAAAAATTTGTAAACATTCCACATTTTTGGAGTACAGATTTGCAAAAGTTTCCACGTATAAATTTACACAATTTTCCACGTTTTTTGATAGTGTTAATTTGCAAAAATTTTCTCGGTTTCCGTCCGAGTACAAATTTGCAAAAATTTTCCACGTTTTTCGAGTGGAAATTTTCCACATTTTCCGAGGGCAAAATTAAAAAATTTCCCAATTTTTCTTAGCAAAATTTTTTAACATTTTCCGAATTTAAAATTTGGAGCCCAACTAACAAAAAACCTCCTGGAAAAGTTAGGGAAGTTAAATATGTGAATTTTTGGGGGAACCCTGGTTTTAGTCGTGGAATTTTGGATTTTAGTCAGGAAAAAGTCAGGGAACTTGAAACTGCACATTTTGTGGCCACCCTGTCAGCTAGCCCAATTAACAAAAACACCTGAAAAAGTCAGGGAAGTTAAATATGAAATTTTTGGGGGGACCCTGGTTTTTGGTCAGGGAATTTTTGATTTTAGTCATGGAAAAGTCAGGGTACTTGAAACTGCACATTTTGTGGCCACCCTGTCAGAGCCCAATTAACCAAAAAACCTGGAAAAGTCAGGGAAGTTGAATATGAAAATTTTGGGGGAACCCTGGTTTTGGTCAGGGAATTTTTGATTTATCTATGCTATTTTTTCACAAAACTTTCTTAGTTAATTTAATTTATTTTTTTCAAAATTGTCATTGAATATTGTCTCGCGTGGATTTTTCAAAATTTTGGATAGCATTGGCATATTTCAATGCTGACATTGTCATTGGTCATGTAAATTGGTTTCAAAAGCTGGAAAAGTCAGGGAAGTTGAAAATGAAATTGATCCTGTTTTTTTTTTTGTCGAATTTATTCTTTATTCACCCATTATATTAAAGCCAGACTTCCGAAGACCCTGGAAGTTAAATATGAAATTTTTGGGGGAACCCTGGTTTTGGTCAAGGAATTTTTGATTTTAGTCAGGGAAAAGTCAGGGAACTTGAAACTGCACATTTTGTGGCCACCCTGTCAGAGCCCAATTAACAAAAAAAACCGGAAAAGTCAGGGAAGTTAAATAGGAAAATGTTAAGGGAACCCTGGTTTTGGTCGGGGAATTTTTGATTTTAGTCAGGAAAAAGTCAGGGAACTTGAAACTGCATATTTTGTGGCCACTCTGTCAGAGCCCAATTAACAAAAAACCTGGAAAAGTCAGGGAAGTTAAATATGAAATTTTTTGGGGAACTCAGGTTTTGGTCATGGGAAAAGTCAGGGAACTTGAAACTGAAAATTTTGTGGCCACCCTAGCTGTCAGATCTCAATTAACCAAAAAACCTGGAAAAGTCAGGGAAGTTAAATATGAAATTTCTGGGGCAACCCTGGTTTTGGTCGTGGAATTTTGGATTTTAGTCAGGAAAAAGTCAGGGAACTTGAAACTGCACATTTTGTGGCCACCCTGCCAGAGCCTAATTAACCAAAAAACCTGGAAAAGTCAGGGAAGTTAAATATGAAATTTTGGGGGAACCCTGGCAGGGTGGCCACAGGTCAGGGAAGTCAGGGAAAAGTCATGGGAAAAATTGTGGTCAGGGAAGTCAGGGAAATTTTTCCAAATGAAAGCAAAATGCACTCCTTGCACTCAGTCTGCCAGCAATTCCAACCCCAATCCTCTTCAGCTAGACTTTTAACAATATGTAGTATTTTGCCAAGCTTCTCATTGCAATTGTTATTTTATTTTTCATTATGACAAAAAAATTGACATGCTTTAACGAGTAAGTTTTGGTCAGGGAATTTTGGAAAAGTCAGGGAAATTGAAAACGAAAATTTTGTGGCCACCCTGTCAAAGCCCAATTCAAGATGGCGTCGAAGTGGTACGAAATCCGCTTATTTTTTGTGTCCTTGGGGGGTATTAAATTGTCTTACTAAAGCTGGATTTCCGGAAAGTCATTCCGGATTCAATCGACGTAGTCGTGGCGGCGCTTGTTGTTTATTTTTTTTCCGTCTTCCTTCCGGTCGACACCACGCATAGAGGGCGCTGTTCTCCCACACTGCAATTTCTATACACTCTTCTCGTTCAGCCTTCAGCTCAGTTTTCAGCTGAAGGCTGTACGTTTATAGCCGCTCATGTTTTACTCGCTCAATCCATGGTATATTGGTAAAATGACGCTATAGTTTTACGGAAATAATCCAACTAAATTGGGTTAATTTTTTGATTGAAACTGATCCGCGAAATTGGTGCGATTTTTGTGTGTTTTTGGACGTTTTCATCCGGTCGATATACTCACCTTGCAACCGCGAACAGGTGTGCGCCATATGGTTGGCCAAATCAACCTGAAATATATATTCAACGGGAAAAATCAATTTCAAGACTCAACTACTCCGTATTCACCTCGCAGCCATTTTAGATATATTTTATCTAGGATACTCGGATTTTAGAAAGAGATTAATCGGAAATCTATAGTCTTTGACATCATGGTAAGTTTGATCTTACTTAATTGGCTCGAGGCATGGGGCCGAGATATGGATTTTTATTTGAGGTTTTGGGGTGGGGGGGGGTTTGAATATATCTTGATTCTGAAGTAATGTTATTGATAAATTGATTTCTTGCAATGTTTATTAAGAAGTTAGACTGATATGAATGATATGGCTTTTATGGCTTGATGGGGGGATTTAAGGGGGGCGTTCCACCCCCAAATATGCATGGGGGAGACGGTGATGGAATACAGGGGGGAGGGGAAGGGGAAAGGGGGGGGGGGGAAAGCTGTACTAACTAACTGTACATGTACTAGTAATGGTAAAATTTGGAAATGTTGGCCAAAAATGTGGTATTTGAGAGACATATGTGTGCCGATAGGCCTAGATGAAGTAAAGATACTTGAAAAATTTTGATTTTTGAATTTTTGTTTTGTTAAAGAGTTCAAAACTAACTGTTGAATTTTTCCAGATTGAAAATTACAGTTTTCCAGCTTGAAACTTGCAGGTTTAAAGCTTGAATTTTGCATATTTTCAGCTTGAAAATTGCAGGTTTAAAGCTTGAAATTTGCAGTTTTGCAGCTTGAAAATTGCTGTTTTCCAGTTTGAAAATTTTTGGGTTTTGGGTTTCAGCTTGAAAAAAGCTTGAAATAGGTTGCTTTTCAAGCGAAGATACTTGAAAAATTTTGATTTTTGAATTTTTGTTTTGTTGAAGAGTTCAAAACTAACTGTTGAATTTTTCCAGATTGCAAATTACAGTTTTCCAGCTTGAAAATTGCAGGTTTAAAGCTTGAATTTTGCATATTTGCAGCTTGAAAATTGCAGTTTTTACCAGCTTGAAATTTGAAGGTTTAAAGCTTGAAATTTGTATATTTGCAGCTTGAAAATTGCTGGTTTAAAGCTTGAAATTTGTATATTTGCAGCTTGAAAATTGCTGGTTTAAAGCTTGAAAATTGCAATTTTTCAGCTTGAATATTGCAATTTTACAGGTTGAAAATGGCAGGTTTAAAGCCTGAAATTTGCAATTTTTCAGCTTGGAAATTGCATTTTTCTTACAAAAGCTACAGTTTTGGAAGCTAACGTATGGAAGCTAACAAGTTGTTTGAAATATAAAAACACCAAACATCTTCGATTATGGAAAAATTGAATTATGAAACGTCGGCACGTTGTAAACCATTTCCATATTTTAATTTGGCATTTAAAAAAAAATGTTTTGCAATTGTTTTATTTTGTAGCATTGCTTTTGTTTTTTTAAATTTATCGGTTCGTTTACCATTGTTTGAAACTGCTGTCAGCGTAATGACGTTACGTATCAAAGCGAAGCTTTGAATCATTTCCATAAATTGAATCATGCTTTATGTATAAGCTTGTAAATAATTACTAGTTTGCTATTGTTTGAAACAGCTGCGAGCTAGTGACGTCATTCATTGTTTGTGAATTAAATTAATCGGACAGTTTTGAAACATCCGATTGTATGTCTGAAAAATACCCCATTGAATGTTCGAAAAAACTTGGCATTAAACGACCAAAAAATGCTCGATTAAATGTCCGAAAAATGGATCAAATTTAATGAATGACGTCATCCGGTACACTTCTGGTGATGACGTCATCCGGAACGCTTCCGATGATGGCGTCATCCAGCACACTTCCAATGATGACGTCATCCAGCACACTTCTAATGATGACGTCATCCAGCACACTTCTCATGATGACGTCATCCAGCACACTTCCGATGATGACGTCATCCAGCACACATCTCATAATGACGTCATCAAGTACGCTTCCGATGATGACGTCATCCAGTACGCTTCCGATGATGACGGTCATCCAGCACACTTCTGATGCTGACGTCAGACAGTACACTTCTCATGATGACGTCAGCCAGCACACTTCTGAAGATGACGTCAGCCAGTACAGTATTGAGGATGGCGTCATCCGGAACACTACCGATGATGGCGTCATCCAGTATACTTCCGATGATGATCACCTTTATCCAGTACACTTCCGATTATGACGTCACCCGGTACGCTTCCAATGATGACGTCATCCAAAACACCTTTTGCTCGATTAAATGACCGAAAAAGGGTCCTTTTTAATTAATGACGTCATCCATTACACTTTTGATGTTAACGTCTTCCAAGCCCTTTCTGAAGATGACGTCATCCGGTACACTTCCAATGGTGACTTCATCCAGTACACATGTACCTTCCATGATGACGTCATCCAGTACATATGTACCTCCGATGATGACGTCATCATGCAGTACGCTTCCGGTGATTCTTGATTCTCTTAAGTTTGGCATTTCAATTTTTCTTTTAAATTCAATTAAAGTAAACAACAACAGGATGTTTTTGTTTTTTTCGTAATTACTATACCTATAAATAGGGTACAATTTTACGATCTTTTTCAAGGTGTTACTCGGTTTTTTATATTTTTCCATCAAGGGGGATGGATGTGTTGATTCGGAACGTTTATCAGTTGACCCAGCGTCCTTCGTAATTCATGGACGACCCTCGTCCGCCATTTTGTTTTTCTATATACATGTATGATCTCTTTTTTCGCCCCAATTTTCCAAGGTCGTCTGCCCCAACATGGAGCGATATACGAGGCGCGTTTTATGACGTCATATTATACGTTTCGTAAAATATGGCTGCTCTCATGAGCTTTTCAGTCCATCTATTATTCAGTTAGGAATTTTTTGATCAATCGAGAGGCTGTATGTATGTATGTATATAGGCGGGGAAATGAACTCCCACACCTACTTAACTTTTTTTTGTGTGTACGTTTTTGTATCCTGACCATCTGTTGGCTCCGTTTAAGTGCGTCACTGACCAAATTTGCTAGCTCATTAAATTGTAAGGAATTGAAAACGCCAACATGTGGCGCTTTGTTTGCGTTTGACGCGCGCGCCATCTGGCGGAGAAACTAATCGATAGTATAAAACTCTTATATGACGTGTGCGTGGTTTTGGTTTGAAAGTACTGACGACTCCAGTGCCGGAAAGTCCGGAAACTGTGGTAATGACTGGGTTTTTTTTATCTTTTTTGTTTTTTTCGCCGCCATCTTTTTTTTTGTGCGTGAAATTAGTACGAGCTATTGTCGAAATTGCGTTTTTTATTAAATTGGAACGAATTGTGCCATTGTGAACTGAAGTAGCTTTGGTAACCACCGAAGAAGATGTGGTATAACAGTTGAAGATAACGGCCATGGTTACCACGGCAAAAAAAGATAACGTTGTCGTAGCAACCCTGAATAATGAAATGTAGCAGCCAATGTGGTAAATCTAAAGATAATGTAGCCTGCCATGGCAACTGGGGAAGATGACGTAATCGTGGTGAACCAATTAAGAAGAAGAAAATGGTAAAAGTTATGATAACTGCAGAAAAAAAATGTAGTCACGGTAACCGTTGAAGAAAACGTAGTTGTGGTGACCACTGGGAGAAGAAAACGTAACCATGGCAACATCGGATGAAGATAACGTAACCATGGCAACTGCGGACGATAACGTAATCGTGGCTTCTGCAAAAGAAGATAAAGTAATCGTGGGAACCGTAGAAAAGGATAACTTATCCATGGCATCTGCGGAAGAAGATTATGTAACCATGGCGAGAATAAGAACCAAACTGTAGAAGAAATTACGTAGCCATGGTTACCATAGAAGAAGTTAATGTAACCATGGCGTGCAGATACAGAAGATAACGTAATCGTGGTAAGCCCAGAAGAAAACGTATCCGTGGCAACTATTCAGAAGAAGATAACGTAATCATGGCAACTACTGAAGAAGATTACGTAACCATAGCAACTACAGAAGGTGATAACGTATCCATGGCAACTGCAGAAGAAGATAACGTGTCCATGGCAACTACAGAAATCGTAACCATGGTAACATCGGATGAAGATAACATAACCATGGTAACATCTGATGAAGATAACGTAACCATGGTAACGTTATGCTTGCCATCAAATATCATCTTACTGTGGTACGTTAGCTGCTTCTACGGTTGACATGGGTACCTTATCTTCTGCAATGACTGTTATATTTTTCTGTAGTTATCATGATTACATTATTTTTTTCCTGCAGTTGCCATGGTTACTTTTTCTTTTGTGGTTATCATGATTACGTTATCTTTTTCTGCAGTTGCCATGGTTACGTTATCTTCAGCTGATGTTACCATGGTTACGTTATCTTCATCTGATAACTGATATCTTCATCCGTAGCAACTATTGAAGGAGATAACGTATCCATGGCAACTGCAGAAAAAGATAACGTAACCAAAATAACCACAAAAGGAAAAGCAACCATGGCAACCGCAGAAAAAAAATAACGTAACCATGGCAACCGCAGAAAAAGATAACGTAACATCAGATAGAGATAACGTAACCATGGCAACTGCAGAAAAAGATAACGTAATCGTGATAACCACAAAAGAAAAAGTAACCATGGCAACCGCAGAAAAAGATAACGTAACCGTGGCAACTGCTGAATAAGATAACGTAACCATGGTAACTACAGAAAAATATAACTTTGTCATGGCAACCATTGCAGAAGATAAGGTAGCCATGTCAATCGTAGAAGCAGTAAGCCGTACCACAGTAAGATGATATTTGATGGCAATTAGCATTCACTTAAAATGGATTTGATCTAAAAAGAAACTAGTGATTTTTGTCCTCAAGTGCCTTGATTCAGTCGGCGTATTTTCTAACCGTAATAGAAAAGTGGGTTTGGGATCGAGCGAGCTCATTGATCGCTTTTGACCTTTAAACTCGGGCGTAATATTAAAAGCCAAAATCGCAATATACTGTAGGAATTAAGGCGTATGTAGTTTCGGTTTTTGGTTTACTTTTAGTCGGTTTCGTTTACTCCGCTAATGATGTTTGCTTTCCGTTTCTATCGAATCTTTTAATTACATCGTAGTTTAATGCTTTCTATATGCTTCTAATCCACGTACCGTATAGAAGGCCGAGCTATTTCGGGTGGTTTTATGGGATTTTCCGTCTGGCTTTATTAATAGAGGGGATGGTGTAATGACTGACCGTCGGTCATTTTCATTACGATTGCGGTTTACTCTTCGTCAATTAAGTCCGAGGCTTTTGATCGAAATCTGTTGACTGGCATCTTGGTTACGAATTACGTGCTGGAATATCGGACAGGTTTTTTTTATTAAACCGAAGGAATTTTGATTCAGTTTTATATCAGAAACTAGCGGCAAGGCCCGGCTTTTCCCGGGTTATACTTCCTTCCCCGGTATCATCTCTTCCAAGTCACTATTTCAGCCCCTCCCCGGTATTATCCCTTCCAATTTTTTATTTCAGGTCCTTCTCCCCCCCGGTATCAACTCTTCTGAGTCCCTATATCAGTCCCCTCTTTCCGGTACTATCTCTTCCAAGTCCCTATTTCAGTCCTCTCCCCCCGGGACTGAATAAATAATTTTGACCAAATTAATTTTTTCAAAAAATAATGACAAACATGACGTCAAAAGCCCG
>JAQGBX010007684.1:0-11179 GCA_034698745.1 Megaphyllum sjaelandicum | reverse complement strand
GTAAGAGTATGGTGAAATCAAAGATTTTGAAAATGGAAATCAAATTATTTTCCGTATTATTCGTTATGCTAACATTAGCCGCTTAGAGGAACTCATGCAGAAGCTTTACATGATATGGCCATATATTGTTCAAAGTTTCAGATATACTGTAGTGCACATCCGGAATTTTTGCATCCAACAAACAATACATGTAGCAACAATATAACAGTTAAACGAGGGCCATACTTTATTGAAAATTTTTAATTAGAAATTATAAAGAGAAGTAAGAGTATGGTGAAATCAAAGATTTTGAAAATGGAAATCAAATTATTTTCCGTATTATTCGTTATGCTAACATTATAGCCGCTTAGAGGAACTCATGCAGAAGCTTTACAGCACTTTGGCTGTCTTGAAATCGAGTAGGCAAAAAGAATGCATTAATTCGTTTAAAAATAGTGATATCCTATAGTGAATTTTTTCACAACAAATTGCGATTCGTAAATTTTAAGACACCTGTCAAGGTATCAGTAGCTGTTGTCTTTCGAGGACAACATGTTTTATAACTTTTTAATACTTATTTTAAGAGTTTTCCATCATATTTCAATTACTCGATAACCTTGAGATTCGATATCTCGTTGCATTTCTTCGTGAAATTATAAGAAAATTGCAGAAGACATGAAACGAACCGAAAAAGAATGCGCTATTATGACTTATTTTAGCACTTTGACTTATTTTAAAGCAGGGTTCCCACAGAAATTTCATTTTTAACTTCCCTGATTTTTCCAGGTTTTAAAAAAATGTCCCTGACCAATGAAAACGTGAAAAACTGACACTGGAAAATATTTTTTTAAATTTACTAACTACAATTTTGATAATCAACATAGAAAATTTTTTAAAAATTTAAAAAAATTCCACGAAAATATTTTAAAATGGGAAAATTTTGTATTCGGAAAATGTTAAAAATTTGTGCTCAGAAAAAGTGGAAAATTTTGCAATTTTGTCCTCGGATAATGTGGAAAATTAGTACACTGTACTCGGAAAACTTGGACAACTTTGCTAATTTGTAATCGGAAAACGAAGCAAATTTTGCAAATTTGTACATGGAAGACTTGGGAAATTTTGCAAAATAATACTCAGAAAACGTGGAAAATTGTGTAAATTTGTATGTGGAATACTTGGAAAATTTTGCAAATCTGTACTCCAAAAATGTGGAAAAGTTTTGCAAATTTCTAGTCGGAAAATGGGCCCTGAGCTAACCTTATAGAAATATTAATTTTGGATGGCCATGACTGCGTTGAATTCCCCTGACTTTTTCAAAATAAACCATTCTTCCCTGACTTTTCCAGATTTTTCAGGTTTTCCTGGTCTAGGGAAACACTGTAAAACATGTCAAAATAGAAAAAAAAAGGAATTTTTAAATATATCGACAAAAATGTCCGTAACATTTCTCAAGTTAGAAAATCAATAACTGATAGATGAATGTGCGTACTTACACACCGCGAACTACTTAGGGAGAAGAAAAAAATACATTAGTTTCGTCTTAAGCAGTTTATGGCACTGACATATACTTATGAAACCCGGTAAAGACCAACGAAACAACGTTTCCGCAGAGGTTTCCTCAAAATGTTTCAAAACAAACATTGTTCAGCAAATAGATTTGGCAAAACATGCGTTTTGTCGGTGATAGCACGATGTTTCGAGAAACTGGAAGGTACATTTCGCAACGACAAATGTTTCGTTGGTCTTCACTAAACACGAGAATAACAAAATCTAGAAAAAATACTCGCGGATAATAATAAATGCAATTACGGGAACTTCAATAAACTTCAGATATCCAAGAAAAAGGACGGATACTGTTCCCAGAATAATATGACTACATTTATGTTAACTACCATAGTCAAGGATACACGTAGAATGGCACGAAACGCGCATTGGTTCCCGCGCATGTTGCTACGGCGTGTGTCCAGGTCTCAAACTCAAGAAACTGCGATGCACTTCACATTTCGAATCGCTAGCAGCGCCACCTACGAGCAATGGCAGATGATTAGGTGACATAATGGATATTGCTAAGAACTAAAAGAGTTCTAAAGAATGAAAAGTTTGGGAAAACTGAGAAATTTGGGTCGAGAAATAAAATAAAAAATTGGATTGTTTATCACAGAATAACTGAAAGGTAGAAACATTTTTGGCATAAACTAGTCTCATTTTCCTTCGAGGGAGTCAAATTGTTCCCCCTAGAAATTTCCTATTTAAATTCCCTGACATTTCCGGGTTTTGAAACAAATTTCTCTGACCAACTAAAAAACTTTGCAAAATCTACGCAACACAACTTATACAATTTTGCAATATTTAGCCTACTAACGCCAATTTAGAATAATTTTTAAAATTAACGTAGGACAATTGCGCAAAATTTTCTAAAGTTAACGTTATAACTTTTAGAAAAAATTATTCATATTCGAATAATGTTGAAAGATTGGCAAATTTATCGTTGTGAAATATAAAATTTCTCCTTGCAACTTCTGCAAATTCTACAAATTCTGCAAATTTGGACTTCGAAAACTGTCTTAAGAAAAAAATCATAAATTACGCAAATTTGTCCTCGAAAACAGATGCAAATTGTGAAAATTTGGCTTGGAAAGGTTAGAAATTTTGCAAATTTGTATTTGCTTAAAACGATATTTCAAACACAGAAGACTCCCGATTATCCGCAGTTGAAATGGTAGAGTTTAATTTTACGTAAAATACTGCATTTTTGTTAATACTTTAAACGGTTTCGCACTCGCAAGTTCATTCAAATTTCATTTCCTGACTTTCCAGGATATTCGGGAGTCTTGCCTTCTCCTCAATATTACTTTTTCAACCTCGTTCGTCAGAAAAGTAACATTTTTTGAATAAATTAAAAATTCAAACTTTAAAATTTCCACAAAAAATATGCAAAAATAGATTCAAAACCCTCATTTTCAGGTTACGCATTTCATTGTTTACAATATTGAGATTTTTTTGTTTGTTTTAAAAAAAAAAATTAAAAAATTAAAACGATCGATCATAAAGCTTTTTTTTAAATTAATGAGAAAAATAAAGCTTTTTTATAAATAAAAGAAATTTCACAAAATTGCATTCATAAAGCTTTTTTCAAACTAATGATAAAAATTTGAAATTTAACACAATTTCAAAACGATCGATTATAAAGCTTTTTTTTAAATAAAAGAAATTTCACAAAATTTCTAATTGATCGATCATAAAGCTTTTTTTCAAACTAATGATAAAAATTTGAAATTTAACACAATTTCAAAACGAATTATAAAGCTTTTTTTTAAATAAAAGAAATCTCACAAAATTTCAAATTGATCGATCTTTATGATCGATCATTTCATTTTTTCAAATTCATGAGAAAAATAAAATTTCAAAACGATAGCTCATAAAAGCTTTTTTAAATGAAGATAAATAAGAAAAATTTGAAATTTCAAAACGGTCGATGATAAATGCTCGGTACACACTGAGAAAACTTACGCCGAAACTAAAAACTCCCGACAAAAAATTCCGAGAAAACTTACACCGAAACTAAAAACTCCCAACTAAAAATTCCGGGTTTCAGAAAGCAAGTTTCGGCGCGAGTTTCCTCGGTGAGAACCCAGCTTTCGATGTTTCAGCCATGCTAGACAATTGCTCGCAAGGCTGTCTTTAAAAAAAAAAGGGGAAAAAATCACAAAAATGCTTCGAAATTGAAGCAACATTTGGGAAAACATACTTCAGGAAGACTACTCAGATATTCCCGAAAACAAAATTAGGCATTCTCTCAAGCCGGCCGAATGTTAAGATGCTTGATCGGTCGAGGGCATTCATCCGGTTCCCAACGAGGAACATTTTCTAAAATAATATTAGCTTGCACCGTGAATTTCCCCACAATGGGTTCCTTCACGAAAGGTTTCGCCAGGGAAACTTTTTCAAATTTCGGTTCGGAAGTAGCGGAAGGTTCGCTCTCCGTCCGAATACCATTCATTTGGAGCATCCTCGAAAGTTCCTCGGGATCGTACGAATCGAAGCTGACGTCCGGAGTTTTCATTCGGAATCCTCGTCGCATTTTCCTGTAAAGGTTCTCGAATCGCAAATCGAGACTGCCGGTTTCATCGTCGCTGCTTTCGAATGGTTTTCTCGGCATCCTGCTTGAACGTCGGTCGAGTTTGAATCCTCTCTGCATCACCGGTTCGCTTTGAGTCACGCAAAACGAATCGCAAGATTCAAGATCCAGACTTTCCAGTTCGGACATTTCGGAAGTTTCGTCTAATCGGGAATCGGGGTCGATTTCTTCGAGCTCCGGCATGGTTTCAAGATCTTCGAGCTCGGGCATACCGTCAAATTCCTCTAGGGCCGGCATATCTTCACCGTCATACACATTATCGTTGCATATGGTACTGGTGTCCGAGTCGTACGCGTTACTTCCATTTTGAACGGTAGGAATTTCTGCAACGTTAAAATACCGATGAATGAAAATAATGATGAAATTAAGGAATTAGAAACAACAAATTCTCATGCTTGAACGTTTTCCAATGACAATTCAATCTAAAATCGAAGACTGATTTCAAGAAAATTCTATCTGAAATTGAAGGCTTATTTTAAGAAAATTTTATCTGAAATTAAAGGCCGATTTCAAGACAATTTATCTGAAATTGAAGACTGATTTCTAGAAAATTCTATCTGAAATTGAAGGCTTATTTTAAGACAATTTCATCTAAACTGAAGACCAATTTTAAGAAAATTTTATCTAAAATTGAAGGCGAATTTCAAGAAAATTCTATCCGAAATTTAAGGCAGATTTCAAGAAAATTCTATCTGAAATTGAAGGCTTATTTTAAGAAAATATTATCTAAAATTGAAGGCTGATGTCAAGAAAATTTCATCTAAATGTGAAGGCTAATGTCAAGAAAATTTCATCTAAAATTGAAGACAAATTTTAAGAAAATTTTATCTGAAATTAAAAAAATTGATTTCAAGAAAATTCTATCTAAATTTGAAGGGACTGATTTTAAGAAAACTTCTTCTAAAATTGAAGGCTGATGCCAAGACAATTTCATTTAAATTTGAAGACCAATTATAAGAAAATTTTATCTGAAATAGAAGGCCGATTTCAAGAAAATTCTATCTGAAATTGAAGGCTTATTTTTCGAAATTTTTATCTAAAATTGAAGAATGATTTGAAGACAATTTCATCAAAAATTGATTGAAATGACTTACTTGCGGAAACATTACGTCCGTTGATTGATGCTGCTTGACGAGAATTGTCCGGATGCCTTTGGCCAGGACTGATCCGTGGCACTCGGTCATTACTGGCCGATGGAATTCGACCATTACTGACCCGTGGATCTCGACCAAGATTGTCCGACGGAACTCGGCCCGAATTGATCGGACGAACTGGGCTAGAATTGTCCGAGCCGAATGATCCTGAACGGGATCTGGTCGGGTCGTACGATGGATCGGACTCGATGATTTTGACGTAGCTTAAATCGCTAAAATCCGAAGGAAGCACTTCTCCGTTAACATGCTGAAAACAAACAAAAGATACGACTCAGTTTCCATATTTTCTAGCAAAATGTCCTTCGTGGGCCAGAACATGAATTTTACTGACCTCAGCCGCATCTTTGTCACTCTGGCCGCGGACGCTGTGCAAGAAGATGTCCACCCACAGGGTGAAATCCCCCAACATTCCCTCTAAAGTGGCCAACCGAAGCTCCCGCAGGTAGCGCACGTTTAAAGCGATGGCTTCAAGGTAAAAATCCGACAGGGGTCGATTGTTCCAAATGCTCTTGTCCTTCTGAAATGTTGAGTAAAATGGGAAATGATGAACCGCGGAATGAATAACTTACGAATCTATCCGTAATTGGAGAGTGTTCGCGAGCATTTCTGCTGCAGTTTCGGAGAGTTTGAAGTAGTCTTCGATGAAAATTAGTAAATTATAATTTAATAACCACAATTTTGAAAATTAATGTAGAAATTTTTTGAAAAACTGTGTGAACATATTTTTAAATGGGAAAATTCTGTGCTGGAAAAAGAGGGAAATTTTGCAATTTTGTCCTCTGAAAATGTGGAAAATTTGTACACGGAAAACGTGAAAATTTTTTGCAAATATCTATTCGGAAAACGTTGAAAATTGTACAAATTTTTACTCAGAAAAGGTGGACAATTTTTCAAATTTGTACTCGGAAAACATGGAAAATTTTGCAAATTAATACTCAGAAAACGTGGAAAATTTTGAAAATCTGTACTCTGAAAATGTGAATTTTTTTTGCGAATTTCTACTCGGAAAAAGGGTCCTGAGCTAACCTCGTAGAAGTATAAATTTTGGATGGCCGTGACTGCGTTGAATTTCCCGGACGTTTTCAAAACAAACCATTCTTCCCTGACTTTTCCAGGTCATTTTCAAGTTCCCTGACTTTACAGGTTTTGAGGTATGGGGGAACCCTGAATATGATTGAATTATGCGATCGGACGACCGGATTAAGTAACTTTTTTCAAAAAGGGCAGCATAAAAAAAACCACCCGAATGTTTCGATTGAATAAAATGGCTTACGGAATTAGCAGGCTTTCTTTGTACAATTACATTTTGAAAGAAAATGAGAACCATTTGAGCTCATGGATAGTTCGAAGCAACGGGTGTTCTTGAAGCAGGCTTCAACGCTCCGCCATATTGGTAGTAATTTTCGATCAAACTCACCTCGATGGATGCCTTCCTAATTTCGTAAAATGCCACTTGGGCCTGGTTCAGATCCAAATAATGCTGCAAACACGTGGCCAAGCTTCTGACGTATTTGGGTATCTTGCCGAAACGCTGAACCCTTGAAACCATAACATCGGCAACCTAAAAAAATTGTTTTTTTTACTATGGCATACAATGTTCATTTTTCACCGGAATATGCAAATCATAAGGATTTGACGAGAATTCAAAAAAGAATATTAAAAACATTCTGAAAGCTCATTAGCGCTTCTTGTAAGAACAGCTAAGCATTTTTGTGTTTGCCCTCATTTAAAAACATGCCGCATTCTTATCCCACTTGGTGGCGCTGGTGCACGTTTAGCGGTAAGCGCCTGCAATTAGCATTCTTTGTGCTCGCACCCTTACAGGCCTGGAAGAACACCCGAAAAATAAAGGATTCAAAGTTGAAATATTTACCTGAGTGTCAAAGATATTCACCAACTGAACGTTAAACTGATTAAACAAGTGATCGGATGCCTGTCGACAATCGTGCATCACCTGAAAAACAGTACATTGTTTCGAACGGGGCAATTATCAAAATGAGAACCCAAACAGATGCTGTTCCTAAACAAATCCGCTTACTTTTATGATGTCGTCCGACTCCAAGAGTTCTCTTAAGCCCGCGTCGAAGGCTTTTAGGCCGTTCATGGAAAGCAGGTCGAAAATGATAACCAGCTCCGTGGTGGAAACCTGCGAATTGTTTGTTTTTATTTTCCAAACTTGACCAGAACATAGATTTAAGAGGATCTTGCTGACTTACCTGCATCCAACATAACTTCCCGTGACGACCTAAATTGATCCCGTCGAAACTGCATCCGATCACGCATTGGGAAAACATTAGGTTCAGCTAAACGTATTAAAATGGATAAAAATGTATTTCAGTTATGAAAAGAAAGATGCCGTAAGTTGCGGCCGAAAATTTCAGCGTAAAGATACAATCGGTGTTTTTTTATAGGAATTTTGCCACTAACCATTTCGTGAAAGTCGTCGTCGATATGTTCGATCACGACGTACCGATCCGGGATCCTAGCGTTCGTGAGATCGTTACATCTCGCGTCGCTAACTGTTAGAAATGGATAAAAAATATTAACTTCGTGATGCTACACTTCCAAAAAAACAAAAAAACAAAAAAAAAACAAGCACTCGAAAGTAAGTTTTGTTATAAAATTAGCAAATTGGGATTTACTTTAAAAAAATGGCTGTGTATATGGATTTTTTGCCAATAAAGATGACTTTGTGGACTAATCCTGTTCAAAAATATGACACAGATATTGGCATCTTTTTCAGTATTTACCAAGGGTTGTCCATTACGTTTCCGCAATCATTTTTTGTACAAGAAAGTAATACGGATTTTTGATGAAATTTGGTAGAGAAATTCAAGTCAACATCATCTAACACTTAAAATAAAATGTCCATTTTGTTCGCTGCATTTTTGGAAGCGAGTGTATGCCTCGCTAAAAAAAACGCATTTGTTCGAGTCACTCAACGTCCACTTCTCTCACCATCGAGCACATTTCTCGACTGACATCACAATCCACTAGTAGACCCGCACGTTCGGACATGACTCGGACCTTAACGTGTGGCACATTTCTGCTTCTCAAATGCCTTCAAAAGTTAAGAGAATTGCTGCTGAGCCACTATCTCCTCAGACTCCTGAGGAGATAGTCCTGAGGTCCATCTTTGTGAACCAATTGTAAGCGCGTGTCATTTTTGAAACCTATCTGAAACATAGTCGAACATAATGTCGAACTATGTTTAGAATTGCTTATTGCTTAGAATGTTTAGAATAGATGGAAGAATTTTCCAGCAAAATTTTATTTGAAATCCACACATCCATTTTAAATTTTTTTTTTTAAAATGATTGCGGAAACTTGATGAACCCACGTAACACTACAACAATTTGCATTTAACATTTGCAAGACTAGGGCTCAGATCATCTTTTACCAAATTATTATTTAAAAATAATTTTGCTGAAATTCCAAAACAGCAAACTTTAGATTAAACATGTTGCCAAGGTGGGTGAGCCTTCCAAAAAAAAAAAAAAAAAAAAAAAAAAAATAAACGTTTGGACCTAACAATTAATTATTTTACAATCTGCACATTCATCATTCTAGGCAGTCTGACATTATTAGCATTGCAGGGTAGTATTGACTTAATCGTCTCTTTAAAACTATAAATTTTCTTACAATGTTTGCATCTGGTCCAAACGGAAGTCGGTGAATTCGGTCTTGCCGAATCGGTCGGTAAAGTCCGCCTTTCCAATCCACATTTCTCCGGAGTCACGCTTCTGTTCGGTCCATTTTGCGCCGCTGAATTACCACTGGGTGCCGGCGAAATTCTAGTTGGAGGTGTCGGTGATCGGTTTGTGGGCCTTGAATTACCACTGGGTGAAGTGGTTTTAACCGCGTAGCCATTCACCTGTATGCCGGTCGGTGAAGTTCGTGGTCCGTGCTGAACATTTTGTGCCGGCGAAATTTTAGTAGGAGGTGATCGGTTTATGGGCCTTGGCTCCGGTGTGATAACTCTCGGCGCTGGCTTCGGTCCAGGAACGTAGTTACGTGGTTGGTGAACCGGGGCCTTAGCCGCAGGTGGTTTTTGCGGTGGTTTCGACGGTGGCGAGATATTTTTTGGCTGCGTGTAAGCGTTTGGCCTTCGAGCGGGTTGTCGCGACTCCTGAATCGCGGGTCTTCTCCTTGAAACCTCTGGCTTCTTGGGTTGAGCTTTTGGCTCTGGGAAGCTGGTGAATTCCCCTGAAAAACAAATATCGGTATCCTATCTGATCAAGATATTCGTACAGTATTTTTTCAACACATTAACTTAGAAATGAAGCCATCCTCAAGTGCTTGTGTCCCCGTTTTATAGTAACATTAACTTTCACCAGAAAATTCATATTCAACTTCCTTGACTTTTTTAAAATTAACATAAACCAATGTTATCCACGATTTTGCAAAATCGGCCAAGGATAATATTCGGCATTTCGCAAAATTTACTACATGTAACTGTTCGTAATTTTCAAAATTAACGTATCTGTGCAAAATTAAGACAAATTTGCAAAATTCTGCACGTTTTCCGAATCTCCGAGGGCAAAATGGAAAAATTTCCCAGGTTTTCAGAGTAGGCCTACATGTTTTCAACATTTTGAGAACATAAAATTGCCAAATTTTCAAAATATTTTCATGCAAATTAATTTTTTTTAATTTTTTACATTTTTTTCTGTTAATTTTCAAAAGTTGTCATTAGTAAATTTTGCAAAATACAGTAAAACCTGTTAAGAGTGATCACCAAAAAAATTCTATGTTGGTTACTGTACTCAGGTGGTCACTATACAAGGAATGCCTGAATTAAATTACTGTAATACACGTAGTAAAAAACCACAAAACCAAAAAAGTACAACATAATCATCATGTCCAAGGGTTAAAGCAAGATGTAACGTGACTCATCCGTTATCCGGTCACTTTTTAAGGTACATTGGCTGTGTAAAAATTGCAAAAAGACAACGCACACTGGTCACTGTACACGATAGACAGGTGGCCTCTGGTCACAATACGGAGAATTTTTTTAAAGAAAATGTACGCTAGAAAAAACAATACACTAAAAAGTAGTCAACATAAACAGGTGGGCAACATTCAAAGGTGGTCACTTTTTCCAGGTTTTACTGTATAATTTTTTTTAAAATTTAAGTAAACTATTTTTTTTTTGAAAATCACGTTATGATTAAATTATGTTTTATATTGGGTTTAGGGATATTTCGAAATGAAATTGATTTATCATTCATGTGTATGTATCGCCCAAAGAATTAAGGCTATACGAGCCGAAACGTTGAGCGAATAATTAAGTGTTGGCAGTGATTAAAATGCATTTAATTCCCGGAAATATGCGTGGGTAGGAAATGCACCTTTTTTTGTATTGTTAAGTGCTTAGTAGGTTTTTACGACCCTGTAGTCGTGAAATACCTATATACAAATTCAAAGGTGCGAAAAAAAAAACCACAAAAAAACTGGTGTAGGCCTATAGAGCCGTTCAAAATGGCCGGAGGTCCACAAAAAAGTGGTTTATGACAATTCAGAAAAGACGTCCTCGAGATTAAACTGTTTTAAAGGGTAGCCAAATTACCCTGAGCTATATAAGTTAGAAAAACCAGACTTGCAAAGACCAGACAAGCAAATGTTTCTTGAAAGAGCAGTTAAAAAGGTCCTTTTGATAAGAAATGAGGAACTTTCCCCACGAAATAATCGATGAGAAATGTTGCTCTAGTTTTCCTCGATCTCCGTTTCATCTGATCTCAAAGTCAATATATATGGTTTAATACGTCACGAACCCTGCGTGAAAAAAACGATATCTGCATCCAAAATGTTTGCAAACTGCTGATTCGATACAGGGCCGGGCAGAGCTGGACATAGGCCCGGGCCAGAGAAAAATAGTGGGCCCCACTTCAAGCTGGTTGTTACATTT
>JAQGBX010007683.1:0-11179 GCA_034698745.1 Megaphyllum sjaelandicum | reverse complement strand
ACAGGTGTGACATCGAAATAAAAGTTAGATAAGAACCTGGCCCCATTCGAATGTAACATTGTGTGAAAATTTCAAAGTAATCGGTAAAGAACTTTCGGAGATGTGAGCTCAGTAACAATTGCAAATTTACATTTTTATTTATATAGATAGATACCTCACCTTTCGTAATACCATTGCAATGTCTGTTCAATTCCTTCACGCACTCTGCCAGGCTCATGCTCTCATCCGTCTGCATGATTGGATTTCTCAAATCTTAGCAATTAATGTTTTGGTTAGAGGAAGAGCAGCTGACTCTTCTGATGGATAAAGTTCTTTCCAAATTCGAATTCGAATTCGAATTCGAGAGCGCCGTTTTTGAAGCGATCGGACCATAATGCAACGGGATATAAACAAAAGCAAATATTGAATAACATGATTTCTGCTCCCAGTTTTTGTTTCGAAGCAATTGAAATGTGGGTAAAAATGATAGTGCCTGGCGGTCTGTCTCTGTTGTCTTTATCTATTATCATCACCGTTTCGATAGAAAAGCGTTGCGAAAAGCATTGATGAAATTATGACGAGATGGTAAGAACCTATTCTATGACAATGTATCGCTAATATCCTTTAGCCCGTACTTCTCTCGCTCGACTTTCGCTGTTCGTTCTCATTTTAACGCATCTGCCCATTCATTTCCGAGAAAAAGATGCTGCCAGTACACCAGCCATAGTTCGAACTAGTCTTGAATCAACAACTGACGCGACGATCATTGTGCTATTGTTTATTTCGAAACGGTTCCCTGTCTTCGCACGACTCAGTCGTAACGTTTGAAAGGGGTTCTAGTAGTTTCCCGGATGATTCCGATATATCCCAGTACCGTACTAGACGTGTAGCGTATTCATGTTCCCTGAACTGTCCCAACAAGCCAGTGCATGCATGCACCGAGCTTATAGCCTCTGAAATCACACCATCATTAAAATCTTCTATTATTAATTTCCACATGTACGAGCGTTCTTGGGGTGTGTATTGAAAACTTAACTTATCTGCCTTATCGAAATTCTGGTGCAAAATGTATTTATCTCGACTGTTCATCCAATTGTGTGTTTTTGTGTTCATGTTAATTTTATATTTCTCTACATTTATGACTCATATTCGGATTTGTTATGAATCATTCTCGCTCGTATAGACTAATGCAAATTCTGAGAAATTAGTCCCGAATTTGCCTCATCCTAAAATGAAATTTTAACATCATTGCTTTAATGATTATAAAGATGTCATCAATTAAGGCATTCTGAGTAAAGGGCATACTCGGAGACACCATAAGGATGAAGTCCGAGCGTATACCGGTATACAGTATGGGTTTAAAATGAGCACCATGTCGACTGATATTCAGAGGAGAATGTTTCGATAACCAAATTTAATATGGAAATGATGTTGTATATTCTGGTAATATGAACACACGCTTGAAGTTCAGCGAGAACAGTATGTGGAGCCAGTCTTGCATTTAGAAGGTGCAGGATCAAATCTTGGTTCAGATAAGTCTGGGTGCTTTTATACACCCACCTTTTCCTTAAACTCCTCTTCTGTGCTTTAATATCTTCTCAATGCCTCTTAACACTATCGTGCATTTGCTTCGTGGTTTGTTGTCATGACATATTGGTAGGCAATCCCAATGGGAAGTTAGCACATGCTGGAAAGTTGCCACGAAGTTTGAGATCAGTGATTATACAGTGCACGTAATGACATAGTGCACCTATCTGTTGACAGTGTTTGGGTCTTGATGGCAACTTAGCAGTTATAGGGTTTATTTATAAGAGGTAATTTTATCTATCCTGCATCAGTAGTGCTGCTTAATTGCTAATGGAAATGTTCGATCGCAATTTTGCTGGTTATCCAAAAAATCGTATGATTAATTCTCAAAACTTCTCCACTTTAACCCCTAAGAGTTTCTGAGGTCAATACCCTTAATTCAAAATTTATGACAGAAGTTTAAAAAAAAAACGATTTTATCCATAAAATATGTTTCCTTCTATGCAATTCACGAAGCAAGCTTTGCGCTGATATTTTGGTAAAATATAAATTCTCACGGTATTTAAACACAAATATGGAAATTGTTTTAAATCATATGGGAAAATAAACTTTTATGATATTGATTTGTTCAATAAACCACCATGAAAAATTTACATCTATGGGAAGTCATTTTAACTGCGCTTAATTATGCAATTTAAAAGTATAGCACATATTTCATCAAGCCCCTTAATTAATTAGATTACAACCATATATTATAGGGGTACATATTGTAGTATATTCTAAATTTAACTCCCAACTTTTGCTGCTTATAAATATTGAAAATTTGGACTGCTATTTTTTTGTATTTTTTTAATCTCATTTTAATTTGTTCGTAAACTTTGTAGTACAAATTAAGAGCTGTTTTTATAATTCTAATTAAAACAATATAAAGTTGCAATGGTAACAAACCCAGCTCGATACATTTCCACTGGTAAATGGACTCGGAATTTCAACCATAAAATTTTAAGGAACAAATAATTGCCATTGCCATGTTTTTTGACATCAACTGCAATCCCTGCTATAGGCCATGGAACTTCCTAGTTTGAAAAGAGAAATACCACTGACTCATTCGCCAGATGACTGAAAATAATAATGCCGAGGTCTTTACACTCAGCTATACAATGTCACATCACCTCCACTTCCATAATGCAACAAACGAGGGCTGTTTTTTCCTCCTACCAAAACTGAGGGATGATGATTTTGTTCCTAGACACGAGGGAAACTAGCGGTTTCCAGGATTGAACATTAGCCAAAGTTAGTTCCTAGAATACGAATTTTTTTTTACAGTGAAAAAACTTTGTAAAGGCTGTGTTGGAACCATTGTAATGCAGGGATACAATCCCAGCAGTTTCGAGGAATGCTCGTGTTGACCGTCATCCTGTATAAGATTGCTGAGGTAGGACTGTCAGTACAAACATTGCTGCGACCATTTTAATTTTGTTTTTCAAATTTGTATTCCTATGGCCGAAATCCTTAATACCATGTCATATGTCAAAATTGGGAACTTGTTTCTAATTCTCATAATAGGCCTTTAATAGCAGGTTTATAGTGTTTATCTCCCTTTCATGGATTTTAAAAAAAAGTAGGCCCTATACAATTATGTTCAGTTATTTGACACTGACAAGGTCGAACCTGAACTGTTAATCACGGGAAGTCTACGTTGTAAACATTTAATTTACTGATATGCGCATTACATTTGACAAAACCTGTTTTCAAAAGTTTTAGCATTCTGTATGAAAACATCATGATAGATAGAATCCATATTCTAAGGAAATGTTCAGTTTATTTCTCAAGGTTCACTCGTATTATTATTTTTAAGATACAGTATGTGTCATTGCCAAACTTCCTCGAAAACTTCACATTATGTTGTTCCCTAAATAATAATTTATTATTATTATTATAGTGAAAAATTAATAGACTGGACTAATTACTCGTATAGTTAAAATGCTACCAAATTCAAGCAAAACAACGATCAAACCATAAACCTCTATTGATTTTTTATGTTAGCTCCAAGCTCTAAATCTGTTCGCGTAAAACAGGGTTTTCAACACTAGTCCAAGGGGAAATAATTTACCAACAATCGTCACTTGATTATGATATTACGAAAAAAATACAATATACCAACTAAGTAGCTCTCATCAAAGTGGTGTTAATCTAACCTGTATCTAATGTTCCCCCAAATGAATGGTAGTGAAACTGGATTCTCTTTCAAACTCGTGGAAATTATATCTTTGACAGGAATCACTCCTAAAACTAGCAATTTTACGCGTTTTAACCATCTTGGCAGGTCTGAAACACACTCTGAACATCGAAATAATCACGTAGCACCAGCATGGTGAAGGTAAAAACCAAGGTTGTACAGACCTTGTGGGATCTTATTTTCAAGAATGCAAATGTCAGAAAAAACTAATATTTTCGAAATGTCAGGCCACAAGGACGGCTTTCATAAGCTGCTATTTATAGTGCTGGTTTTTGCCATGGCCGTGCATTTTGCTCGATTTCCAATCCACTCGCCTCCTAACCTTTTACATTTGGAAAGTTTTAGTGCTTGTAAGTTGTAAGGTTAATGCTGCCAATGACAATTGAACTGCATTCGCATCCAACTGTTCCCACGAGTTTGTTTTACCGAGCTTTGCCTCTTTGTGATTGATATGTTCGTTGTTCTTTCACCCCTTTTCATCTGCCAGATTTTTCTCGATTGTTTCCTTCCCCGAAGCGCGCCAGGGACATTAAAAAGGAAAGAGTTAACAACTGACGTCGTAGCGTGACTTTGCTAAATCAATTCTACTTTATGCGAGTGGACTTTTACTTGCTAGCGTGTTTACCAAATTACTACAAGTTTCTATCGCTCTGATTTCGGTCTCAACATTGTAACGGATTTCCAGTTAACTCTGTACGTCAGGGAACTTATAAATGTCTGGAAAAGTCATTGAAGAATGACTCGTTTTGTCGCAGTCCAAAATTAATGATTCCTAGTGGTTAGCTCAGGGCCCGTTTGCCAATTTTTTTAAAACTTTTTCGAGTACAAATTTATTCAATTTTCAACATTTTCCGATTACAAATTTATTAAATTTTCAACAGTTTCCGAGAAGAAATTTTAAAAAAGTTCAACAGTTTCCGAGTACTAATTTGCAAAATGCTCAATTGTTTCCGAGGACAAATTTTCAAACTTTTCGTAATATAAATTTGCGAGATTTCCAACCTTTTCCAGTACAAATTTGCAAAATTTTTAACTCTTTTCGAGTAAAATTTACAAGATTTTCAACAGATTCCGAGGATGAATTTTCTAAATTCAACCTTTTCCCAATTTTCCCAAAATTTCCTAATTTTGTAAATTTTCTGAATTTTTTCTTGGTTAATTTTGAACATCTTTGAAAATTGTCATTATTAGTAGCCTAAATTTTGCAAAATATTGAATATTGTCCTGTGTCGATTTTGCAAAATCGTGGATAACACTGGCACATGTCAATTTCGACATTGTCATTGATCATGGAAATTGGTTTAAAAACCTGGAAAGTCATATTATTATTTGTTGCTTTTGTATTTCCACTTTTTTTTGCAACGCTACTAGTGCTGGTGCACAAATTTTCATTTTTTTATTTTATTTTTCAATGCTATTCAATCCTGATATTCAAGGTAATAACAAGGTTCTGGAGAAGAAGAAAAACAGCACCGAATAATTGTGTAGGTCTGTCAATCGAGGGATAAAATTAGCCGTAATTATTGGGAGATTGTAGCTTCTGAAAGGGAGGTGCAATGGCGAGCAGAATTTCCAAACGATTTGCTAACGCTCTAATGAAGTCCAGTTCTTGAAAACGTCCAAATGGGAGGATGAACCATTTGGCTATTTGCCCATCTTTGATTTTTAATCAGGCAGATTAATCCGCCGTTTAAATGTACTGTTGTTGATCAGTTTCTAGCTTTTGGGAAACTGATACTGCGATGAATTGACCATATTCAGATATCGCAATGTTTCCCAGACCTGGAAAATCTGGAAAAGTCAGGGAACTTGGATATGTCTGGAAAAGTCAGGGAAGAATGGCTTTTTTTAAAAAAACAGGGAAATTCAACGTATCCACGGACAAAATTTAAAAATTGTCCACTTTTTCTGAGGGCGAATTTGCAAAATTCCCCACGTTTTCCGAGAGCAAATTTGCAACAACTTCCACGTTTTCCTAGGACAAAATTTAAAAATGTTCCACGCTTTCCGAGGACAAATTTGCAACATTTTCACGTTTTCAGAAGACAAATTTGCAAATTTTCCACGTTTTCCGAGGACAAATTTTAAACAATTTCCACGTTTTCCAATGACAAAATTTAAAAAATTTCCACGTTTTCAGAAGACAAATTTGCAAATTTTTCCATGTTTTCCGAGGACAAATTTGCAACATTTTCCACCTTTTCCTAGGACAAAATTGGAAAATTTCCCACGTTTTCCGAGGACAAAATTGAAAAATTCCGCACGTTTTCCGAGGACGAATTTTCAACATTTTCGGAATTTCCGAGTATTGAAATGGTCATTAGCGTAAATTTTGCAAAATATGGCCATTTTCGACGTTGTCGTTGGTAATGGAAATTTTTTTAAAACCTGGAAAAGTCAGGGAAGTTAAAAATGAAATTTCTGAGGGAACCCTGTATGGTCCTTGCCCTTGGGTAGTTTATTACGTGCCAATTAGTAATATCAGCTAAGTGTTTCTACAACTTTTAAGGTTGCTCGTTCATAACGTCGCTCATTTGATATATCGCATTTAATTGGTGAAAGGATATCGATGAAATTCAGACTTGCACTTTGCTAAATTATCTCCATTAAATAATAAGTAAACTCGGCACGTCTGTCCTCGCTAAGTTCGTGTTGAGAGCTTATACATTAATAAAATTACTCCAGCTCAATTTTCAAGGCCTTAAAGAATCATTTTTGCAAAACTGATCCGAACCAATTTGTAGGGCGGAATCGAATAACCTACAGTAAGTGGATCTTAATTAACATTCGTAATTTTGATGTTATGAAACGCTTTGCCTCAGACGAGTCGTAAGTTTCTTGTTAAATTAAAGTTTGCTCTTTCATGGCCGCGTTGTTTATACTGTATTTCCAATCGTAGTTGCTTGAACAATGAACTATTAATTCGTACCTACTGTAGTGCTAAGATTACTTGACCCTTGGGGGGCAGTTACAGGTTTATAACAAACCTGTCTGTCGCGTTTTGAAATGGTTTGGCATGGTGTCAACTTTGCGTTTAATTCGTATTTGCTTAGGCATCGGTAGCCGAAATAAGTGACAAACTAGAAAAAATTGTGCGAATCGTCACGATATTTTTATTTCATTATTGATGAAACGTATCGTTGACATTTTATAATTTAACGTGAACTATTCCTTATATACGCTCGAATGGCGCATATTTTAATTGCACCTTCGGTACCAGTAACAATTAAGAGTCGGCTATTAACCAGAATTATTAATGCATGCTTGATGTTGAAATATACAGTAGAATATGATAATGACTGGTTGGCTTCTTCTGGATAATTGGTACACTTCCATATCATGAACGTATTAAAATTGAGGTACTCAGGCAGATGCTTTACGAGGGGCACTTTTGGCCGTCAGGAAGTCTCGTGGGCAAAATCAACGTGCTAACATGCTAATGCTAATTGATTTGATTGATTTCATTCCCTGTTTTTAAACCAATTAATGCAGTTCTTTCGCGCGCATGACTGCACGACTGCCAAAAGTGTCATTCGTAAAGAATCTGTCTTGAGTACCCCTACTGGAAGTAGCCGAAACAAGCTTATTCGCAGTACTTAATTGATAATTGGCATTTTGTGTATTGGTGCAACCTTTCTTAATTACCACCTCTGAAGTTAATTTGTCATAATGGTTTTATTTTCTTATTAATTTAATCAACTTATCTTCATTTTAAGAATTGGGCGATAATTGCACGCTTAATTGGTTTGATTATAAACAGCCTAGGCTGAAAATCAATAGAGTAAAACATGCAAAGTTGGATTGACATTTATCGCCAGTTTTATATGAAACGTAATAAAACTGGCTGTAACATCATTGAAATGTAGCAGCAGCACTTGGAAAAGTCAGGGAACCTGAAAATAAACATAGGCCTACTATCAGCTTCAAGTGGTCGGTGGAATCAATCCAAGAAACCTAAAAATGTCAAAAAACTCAGGGAAGAATGACTTACTTTTAAAAAGTCAGGGAAATTCGACGTATTTCAAAATCCAAAATTAATGTTTCCAAGTAGTTAGCTCAGGGTCCATTTGTAAAATTTTCACCAATTTCAAAGAATAAATTTCCAAATTCTTAAAACAGTTTCTGAGGACAAATTTGCAAAATTTTCCACTTTTTCAGAGGACAGTAATGATTTTCCGAACACAAATTAGTCAAATGTTCAACAAATTTTCATGCTTATTTTGTAAATTTTTTTAAAAATATTCTGTGTTAATTGTCGATTTTTCAAAATTGTGGATAACATTATTCAACAGTTGGTGGATATGTGGTGGGAAGTTGAAAATAAAATTTTGGGGGAACCCTGTTGAATCTGGAAGTGTTTTAACATTTTATGGCCATGTACAGTACATATAGTTAAAACTAGTTATGCCAAGGAATCTAACTAAAAAGCGTCTAAATATTTAAGATTTTTCAAGAAAAAATGGTTGTTTTTTTTAGTTGACTCAAAACCAACTTTTATTTTCAGAAATATAATTACATCTGCTTGCAAAGGTCGGTGGGTTTCCAAACAGCTTTCAGCTATTTCATCTCATTCATAATTTGTTTATTTTTGGAAATCAACACTGTAGCTCTCATATGTCAATAGTTTCTGAAATATTAATCAGCATGGTTATACATGTAGTTTCAATAGATGAAACAGCTAGTTTTGACAAATGTGCAGTGATTGGAATATGTCATCATTGCTAGGCACCATTTTGTTGCATGGAAATCATCCCCCGTACTAAAAATCAAACGTACCGATCTGAGACACTTTGCATCCTGCAGACATTTATCATACCCTAGGCTGTGACCATCGCAGCATGTTACCAAGTCTAAAATTGCAGAATATGCAATTACTCGTATTCTTGACATTTTCAAACATCCAAGGACATTTTTGAGTGGTGTTGGGTTGACCAAGATCTTTTCTCGGGAGTTTTAAATCAATACGTTAAATGAATTATAGCACTTCGGGCCTACTGAAAGGGTGTAAAAAATGAAGACAGGCATCAAAGTGCATTTAACGAACAAAGCAAAGTTAACATCGACCGTTCCATAGCAACAAATACAACCCAAATACATGTACTTGTTAAATAAATCGCAACACCATCAGTCATTCAGACTTGCATTAGAATAGGTGCATTGCAGTTCGCAAGTTCTGCTCGCTATAACGCTCAGGTATTAATTATTTCAAATTTTGCGTTTTCAGCAGGTGCTATCGATGAATTGAGCCGAAATCAGTATTGTCCAGCTCAAGTCAATGTTTAAAAAATGGGTAGTGCGTCGACGAAGTTCCGGAAATATCTTCAAAATGGGGATGAATATGCGGCGATGCAGGTCTTTCAGAGCAGCCCTGAACTTCAAAGGTCCCTGAATCCCAATCTGTCCTACGGGGACTCCTATCAGCATAATACTCCACTACATTTTGCTGCAAAACATGCCATGAAGCATTTACTCAGGTAGGCTCGCCAGTGGCTACTTTTAAATAATCTAGCTAAACGATAAAATTGTTGAGAAGGTAGAGCATCGAGTTAGTTCAAATGCATTCCATTGGCCAAATTTTTTGCTCCCAAAAAAATGTATGTTTCGTTTTTTTGTTCCAGAACATTTTTAAATGATCTAGGAGGGAATCCCAACAAAAAAAATAACAAAAACGAAACTTGCCTTCATTCAGCTTGTCAGATGTCCCTAACAAAAAGCCTTTCAGCTCACGAAAGGCATTATGCTTGCGTCGTGCTTATTCTTCAGTGGAGAGGCTCGCTTCATTCAAATGGAGAAATTGAGAAAATTGATTTAACAACTTCTGATGAGGTACTTGTTTATATTATTTACCGACATTGTTGCGCCTATCTTTATCGCATTAGGTCATTTTCATTTAATGTAAGATAGGGTTTAATCTGATGAATATTCACACATTTTGAAACAAAAAATAAACTGATCTTAACCGAAAATTCACAATTTAATATTTTTAGTAAATACAGTACGAATGCACATCTTTTGACTAAACTGTTAGCAATACTTACTTTAATCAATCGTGGTTCTGATAAAAGCTTAAAATCATCTCGTTGTTGTAGATGACATTTATTTTATTTTTATATTGTAAATAATGCGTTATATATTATTTATTGCTTAGAAAAACAATACTGCACTGCACTATGCAGCGGCATCAGGCTTGAAGAGATGTGTGGAGGTAATATTTAATGTATCACTCAGACATTGAAATAATAAAAGATTATTTAGCAATGAAAACGAATCAATTCGCTAATCAGACTTTCTTCAAGTAATCCTCAACATCTAGCTGATATTGACCCGTGACTTCATGCTTTACTCTTTCAGACTGCGAAAATTGTGACGTTTGAAATTGTAGAATTGTTTGAATTGCAGGCCCGAAGTGCTATAATTCATTTAACGTATTGATTTTAAAACTACCGAGAAAAGATCTTGGTCAACCCAACACCAGTTTTGTGTTATTAAAAATAGCCAAAAAGTAAAATGTTGCAGGTCAACATTGGCTAATCATTGCGGATTATGCAATTTTAAATGAGTAATCGAGAATGTCATAAATTTGAGTTGAAGAAAACCAGAGATTTCTTACAAATAAAACTTAGAATTTTTGTACTTCCTTGATTCTAAAATTTTATGGTTAATTTGGTCTTGGATCAGCATCATTGACCTTAATGATAAATTGATTTATTTTTGTTTCTAGTTGCTTGTCGCTCATGGCGCTCCTTTGTTTGCTGAAAACAATGATAAGGAAACGCCATGTGACTGCGCTGAAAAGGCTGGCTATGAGAGCATTGCCGTTTTTCTGGAATCAAAAATGGTTTTTGTAAGTTCCTTGTCTCCATTTAAGAATTTTTTATTATTATTTACCGTTGCACGCAGATTGAGAATACGAATGAAATTTGGTAACAATCATTTTCACATTCAAGTTTACAGGTATTTTATTTTTTGCTTTTTTCATATTGATTATAGGCTGATACAGTCGATACTATAAATGAGGCAGATCTTTTGCATACGTTGGACACACAAGAGGTGTGGTATCTAATAAGCTTGTTTTGTTGTTTCAAAATGAATAAATTTAGTTGGTACGATCAGATTTTACAGCGAATAACACAGACTGGACATTTTTCCTCTTTAGGCGTACAGTGGACTCCGGGCTCAAGACTTGCAAGAGGCCAAGGACCAATTACTCGTGGAGACCTCTGACATGCTACACGTACCACTGTTCACTGCCGAAGCACTTTTACGTGATAATGGTTGGTACATTTATTTTGAGTTAGTTTTTTACGACGTTCTTTATGAAATTTTAGGAGAGACTATACACACATATATAATAATAATAATAAATTTTATTCAAAACGAAAAGGCATGGGAAGGTTTAGAGATAAACGCTTATACCCAACCTGGGTTAGTATA
>JAQGBX010007682.1:0-11181 GCA_034698745.1 Megaphyllum sjaelandicum | reverse complement strand
AAGTCCTAAAATTTAATCTAAAAAAGTCCTAAAAAGTCCTAAATATTGAATCTTGGAAATCGTTTGCCACCCTGTACATGTAAACTTTGTGGGATCAAATATAGTTTGAATAATGTCAGTAAAAATAATTTAAATGAACGAAAAAATATTTGATGTTCAGAGTAAATGCTAAATGTTGCAGTAACAATAATACATGTAGGCCTACCTGTAAATACATAGTTTAAATCAATTTTTGCATCATAAAATCGTTTATGCCGATGTGCTGCATTAATTCAATGATCAAGTTTTGTTTGCCTTTTAATGCGACATTAATCAGACATTGGGTACCTACTGTATAGTAACCATGGAGCGCTGAATTTAATGGTGCCTAAAACATATGGCTTCAAGGGTCTTTAGGTCCTATCTCTTAAACGATGATAGCTACAAAGAAAAGTGCATTAGAAAGTTGTAGGATGTCGAAAAATTAGTTTAATGGCTCCATTTGCATTATTTAATTATCGATCGCCACAAAACAAATGACTTCTGGGCTTCTGGTATGTTTGCACCCACGCAAAACACCGCTACAATGCAGAAAAACTCTAGGACCTGGTTTGTTTTAGGAATCGAGCGGTGTTATGCATGGGTGCAAGCATACAAGAAGCCCAGAAGTCATTTGTTGTGTGGCGATCGATAATTTAATGTTGCAAATGGATCCATTAAACTAATTTTTTGACGCCATACAACTTTCTGATGGATTTTTTCTTTGTAGCTATTACCGATTAAGAAATAGGGCCTAAAGGCCCCTGAAATGAACCTTGGAACCATATGTTTTGGGCACCCATTCTGGAGGTTTGGGGGGGTGCAGCAGACTATTTAGTCATGCTATATATTTAGACTGAAGTCAATAGGAGATTGTTAGCTTAGTTTCAATCTACTTTCCTTATTTTCTCAGGGAAGTAAACTGTTTTCTAGGGATGGGCCTATTTAACTATTTTCTCGATTGGGTGAAGACACCATCGCAGTAACACGCATTATGAGTGTTGTACATGTTGTACATGTAATGTTGTTTGCCTTTCAAATTGCTCCTTCTTCTGAAATTATGAATTTGAATATGGCCAACAACTAATGCAACGCAAACAGCTGTTTCGAGTTTGGTGCTAGGCCTCTAATTTCAATCCATGTTTTCTCTTTCTAGTATTTCCAAGTATTCCTCAAGTTCCGGGAATGCCCTGTGCGGGAGAAGATAGTAAGTGAATTTAGCCATTATATTTAAAGTTTTCGTTCATGAGTGCAGAAGTTTTTTCTTTGGACATCATTTATTTTTAATGTTTCAAACGAAACTTTTCACATGTTAAAGTTTTGTGGTTGCCTTTAATATGATTCCTGGTGTACATTTCATTCCATATTACCAAATCGGCCACTTTCTTGCACTAAAAATATTGGCATAATTAAAAGTGCCCGGCCAATACATTGTCATAACCCTATCTAAATATAAATAATTCCTGTGCTCATAAATCGACTGATGTAAAAAAAAAATTCGTTTTTGAATGACGGAATATTGTCAGGGTTACCCCAGACCTGGAAAGCCTGGAAAAGACAGGGAACTTGAAAATGTCTGGAAATTCAACGTTGTCTGGGCCCATTTGGAAACATCTTTATATTTTCCCAGTACAAATTTTCAAAATTTGCCGCAGTTTCCAAATTTGCAACATTTTTCACGTTTTCGGAGCACAAATTATCAAAATATGCCAAATTTTCCGAAAACATTTCAAAATTTGCAAAATTTTCCACGTATTCCAAGGACAAATTTTGAACGTTTTCCGAATACAAAATTATCAAATTTTCAGCATTTTTTCATGTAATTTTTTAAAAAATTTTGAATTTTCAAAATTGTCATTAGTTTAAATTTTGCAAAATATTTTCCTGTGTCGATTTTGCAAAATATGTCAATTTTTGACATTGTCATTGGTCATGAATTTTTTTTTAAACCTGGAAAAGTCAGGGAAGTTGAAAATTAAATTTCTGGGGGAACCCTGATTGTTTACCGTTTAGTTTTCTTTGACGGTGCATTTCTGTATTATATGTATTTATATAGTGGATTTTAGGGGCTTGTTATACAAACTAAGGAGCTTGTATTATGTGTTACATATTTGAACAAAGAAGAAAGATTTCCTCAAAGTGTTTAGCCCGATTTAACTTCCCATGTTTTTGCGTCCAATATAAAGTGCAAATTTGCGATAGTTGTAAAAATAAACTTTTTTTGGTCACAAAAAAAACACGTACATGTAGATTAAAATCTAGCTGCTTTCAGATTTTCTAGTAAAAATAGCTGCCTCCATCCCTCTTTTATTCGCCCTACCACTGTTAACAATTTTCTTAGAATGTTGACTAGTTGGTGCTGGATGTCTGATATGAAGGAAAATAAGAAAGGGGAGCAGAGTAGAAGATTGGCGTTAAAGTGAGAGTATATAAATATGTAAATAGCAGTAGAATCGCCACACCCAATATGGAGCTGGTCAAGTTCATCAAAGTGTTACTTATAGCAGGTCAAAATTTTGTTTCTCATAAATTACTGTAGATATTGTTAATGAAATGTGATCAACAAGCTCCCATAAAACGTATGGGAGTTTTAAGGGCAGGTACACACCATTGACACCAAGGAAACTTAAACTGAAATTTGGTTTCTGTGACCAAGTTTCAAAACCATGCCGTTAACCGTCTTTACGAATTGGGAGTTTCCAGTTTGTTACCTCGGTGTGTTCCTATCTTACAAGTGCCTTTGTTTGAATTCTGCCGACTATGATTCGGTATGGCAACATTGCAAAACCAGTGCCAACTGGTGTTTTATTAAGGAAATTTTAATCACATAACACGTTGTCTGCCAGTAAACGAGCAATTATAATAATTTCGACAGGCACCGTAGGTCACAGCATTTGATTATACCACTGGCAGACATTAATTGCTGGTTTCATACAGATACCCCCTTTTTGCTCCCTCACTTGGTCCTCACCCATGCATCGTCACCTCTAGTTTTCATTGCTCATTTCGGGAGCTCCAAGGATGTCGTGGAGAATCGACATAATTTATCAGGTGTGTGTGTGTGTGCGATTAAGGCGGTCAAAGCTACGCCTGAGCGCAATAAGGCCAATCGGTTTCACTTTTACTCGTGCTTAAAATTGCTAATTTTCCAATTGCCTGATAGAACAACTCTATTATGACGTGAGCCTGTGTTGATTCATACATAGGGTTGGCATGAAATGCTCTCCCGGACGTTCACAAGGAATTGTACCCAATCATCGGTTATATTCGAAGCAAAAGTTCAATGTCACAACAAGTATGGTATAATATTTCGGACAAGTTCATTACATGTTTTCCATCTTCTCAGGGAGCATATACCGACGCGGGGCCAGACGATGGCGCAAACTGTACAAAGTCAATGGACATATCTTCCAAGCAAAGCGTTTCAACCGGGTAATGTGATTTCAATCTTCAGTAATTTTTTTTTTAAATCCGCCCCCATCCTCGTTAAGCAGCTGTTTTCGACCACTCTCTTCCTGCTCAAGTGCTTGCCATGACTTATTTTCTGGATTTTGCTTCTCCCTTAGCGTGCCTTCTGCGCTTATTGCTCCGATCGTATTTGGGGCTTGGGAAGACAGGGATTCAAGTGCATCACTTGTAAACTTTTGGTACATAAAAAGTGTCACAAACTGGTCAAGATTACGTGTAACGCGGTGAGTATTTTGTCAGCTTAATGTAATCTATTCATGAATTTCTGATTTTTCAAATGTATTGTATATATCCTGCTCAAAAAATTGCATGTGTAGTTTACTTTTCAAGATGGTGTTCTTAGTGGATCATGAATTATTATCATAATTAAATTGTCTTAACTAATTGATCAGTCTCTTTTACTGCTATTGTTGCAGATATGATCTATATCATGATAATCTAGATAAATTTCTGTATAAACGTGAATTGGTGCGTAGCAGTTTTTACTGTAGTATTCACTATGGCAACATGGATTAATCACATTTTTAGTTGATGGATGCGAATTAAAGTGTGAAAAAAGTATATACAGTACATGAAATATATAACATTGTAGCATTCATAATAATGCATGATCTGAATCTAAACAATTTAAGCAGTAATTATGGATTCTTAATCCATTATTTTAGTAGTTGTTATCTATCACGAAGTTTTTTCCTAGAATCAAAGTGTAATTTGCTGAAACATGTTTTAACATTATTTTTAGGATCGCATCAACCAAAATGAAGCGGGTGGGCAAACACCACCATCGGGTACCTTAGATTTTCGAACCAATGGCGATACAGTTGGCACATCAGCAATAAGAGGTATTTTATTATATATGTTAAAATTTCCTTTGTGGATAAGTTTAAGGGGTGTCAAATTAGGTTAATAATTCACTGAGAAATTGGCGAAGTTTTGCCCTACACTCAGAAAACAAATGCCATATGGTAGGGTGGTCTCGCCCATTTCCAGGAGAATGCTCCTATGTCAGTTGTTATCGACTTTATACATCATTGTTAAATTGAATTTACAACAAATCTGAACTTTGTAGGAAGATTATTCCATTGTTTAATCGCATGCGTAAAGAAACACCAAAAGTAAGCTTCCTTCTTAGCACGGAGCTCGGTCAAGGATTTAGAATGGTTGTGCCTACTTCTAGAGTGGTTATTGGGCACCAAACTATGGGAAATGAGGTGCGAATTGCAGGGAAGGTTAATGCGTTGAAATAATCCCATCGATGAAATTTATTGTCTGGCATTTAATGAATCCCAATTTAAAGAGTGAAGCATTTCTGTCACACTCTCCGAATATTGTAAATTTTTCTTAACTAATCTGGCTGCTCT
This sequence comes from Megaphyllum sjaelandicum, assembly GCA_034698745.1. Lineage (NCBI taxonomy): Eukaryota > Metazoa > Arthropoda > Diplopoda > Julida > Julidae > Megaphyllum > Megaphyllum sjaelandicum. Next base: position 6,334 of record JAQGBX010007682.1, on the reverse strand, counting down.
CCGTTGGACCATTTCAAGCTTCTGAATTTGATTCATCTTATGAGGGTTCCAAATAGGAGTCGAGTATTCCAATATGGGGTTGCTCAATAGTTAGTAAGTTGAGCCCCATCCAAAATGTACTTACGAGGGATAGTAATCCTTTTTCGGGAGTAGCGCATAACGACGCACTTCTCCGTATTCAAACAACTGCCATTCATCGCACCAGGCAGATAGAACAACGAGATCCTTCTGCAATTTGCCTGAATAATCTCTCCCATCTTAAACATGATACAAAGAAACATCATCTGCAAAAAGCTTTTGAGTAGCTAGAGAGTGATTCGAGAAGGTCGTTTATGAACAAAAGAAAAAGCAGGGAATTAAGTACACTACCCTGCTGTGCTTTAGAAGTTACGATGATTCAGTTTGCTTCGGTTATTTAGAGTTAAATTTATTTCGCATTAAAATATTCACAGCTGGCACTCCTTCAGCTACAAAACGAAAATCCAAAGAATACCGTGAAGGTGCTACTCCTGGTGCACCCTTACCTACAAGTCAGCAGCTGGAAGAAGCACAAAATGTTGATGAAGTTAGTTCAGAGGTTAGTTATTATTGTTTTCCTATTAAAGATAGGTATCGTGTAAATGGAAAAAAATGGTATAGAAACAAGTGTATTGTTTTGATTGCAAATTCTAGTTGACGCCTGGTGAACAACGACAGTACTCTTTGAATGATTTTGATCTTTTACGAGTCATTGGCCGTGGCAGCTATGCTAAGGTGTTAATGGTGGAACTGAAGAAAACGAGAAGAATTTATGCAATGAAAGTGATCAAGAAGGAATTGGTAACTGATGATGAGGTAAGAAATCTTAGTAACACACTTCTCCTTGTAAATATTTGGACTGAATTTAAAAAAAAATTTAAAATCGGCAGTTTGTTATCTGATTGATACATTTTTTATATCAAAGCTTCTTGGGTAACTTTTATGTAATTGAAATAATTTGGGACCCAATTTCATTAATCTGATAAATGCTTCTTCTTGACAGGATATTGATTGGGTACAAACAGAGAAACATGTCTTTGAAATGGCATCAAATCATCCCTTTTTGGTAGGACTTCATTCCTGCTTCCAGACTCCCAGCAGGTTAGTTTCATACAACTAATGAACTCATGGATAGTTTTATAAATGTGCGTGATTTAAATTGTTTAATTTTCTGCTTAAAGATTATTTTTCGTCATTGAATTTGTACGAGGAGGAGATTTAATGTTTCATATGCAAAGGCAGCGCCGGCTCCCCGAAGAACACGCACGGTTTTACGCAGCGGAGATTTGCATCGCGTTAAACTTTTTGCATGAAAAAGGCAAGTGTTTGTTAATTTCTTCTAAGCTGTTTCCAGGGCATTTTAATGCATCATCTAATCTAAATTATATTGATTTATTCTAGGCATAATTTATCGAGATCTCAAGCTGGACAATGTATTGTTAGACCACGAAGGCCACATCAAACTGACTGATTATGGTATGTGCAAAGAAGGCATGAGACCAGGTGATACTACGAGCACGTTTTGTGGAACTCCAAATTACATCGCACCAGAAATGCTCCGTGGCGAGGACTATGGTAACATTACGGACGATCTTGCCGTTCAGCTGGCATCTTAAAAATGATTCTAAGCTTACAAAGAATCTTCTGTTTAGGTTTTAGCGTAGACTGGTGGGCTTTGGGTGTTTTAATGTACGAAATGTTAGCTGGACGATCACCTTTTGACAGCGTTGGAGCAGCTGAAAATCCTGATCAGAACACAGAAGATTATTTATTCCAAGGTCTGTCCCATAATTTACTTAAAAGCATACTAATGTTTAACTTTCTGAATATCACTATAACGACTTCTAAACAAGTGTTCAATCCATGATAACTCAGTTTTGTTTAACTCGTGTACAGACTGAGTTTCCCTTTTCTAAAATTGTTGTGACCAGAAGTATTTTAAATTGTGCAATATTTGTTTACAGTATACAAAAGGATATATTTTGGTGATGGGACCCAATCTCAACACAATTTTTTGTATACATCTAATGCACATAGTTTAAAAGTAAATTTATGCAATATTTTTTAATAATTTTGTACATAAAATGAAGTTTGTGTACGTTGAACAATCGGAAAACAAAGGTTTCAACATCTCAGTCGTCCGTGCGGATAATGTCTGTGGTGTTGTTTGGCATCACCATCTGCATTTATGCTGCAACTCGTGCCAAACTTGCTCTCAGATATTTTGGAGTTTCAGATTAATCTAGTTGCATACAGCCATGTCCAATATTATAGGGTGAATCCATTCACCCAATTTGTGTTCAGGTGTTGTGTGCAGATAATCTAAGGGTAATATCCAAGTCAATATGAGCCCCAACATCAATGTTAAATTAAATTTCTAAAAGTTTATGGCTATACTTTAGAAGTTCGTTCCTCCTTCTAATAGGCATGCAATAGTAATAACCTGTTGTATACATCCAAATTAGCTCAGCGCTTCTTCGGTGGATTGAAATAAAATGCTTTCCTAGCGTTATGAGCATGTTAAAAATGCCCTGAAGTTTTGAGTCATACTGCAAAGGAAATTGTTCGAAATCACTCGTGTTTAAATCCTCCTGCATTCAGATAGTATCTATCTCATGAGTCTGATATATTGAAGATTTGGAAAAGGGCACATTTCTAAAATGTTTTGCAGTGATAAATTGGTTCTATAGCACAAGTCATTTTGCTGGGTTTTTTATCAACAACAATTTAATTAGAAATAGATAATGAATGCTTTTTTGATTCTGTGAACACATAACTTATCTTTGAATCTAATATCAAATAGATGAGTTTGGCGGCATATTTCTATAAAAAGATTCTTTTTAAATGATTTTGAGGTTTAACTAATGAATTTTTTTTTAATTCATTTAGTTATTTTGGAAAAGACTATTCGAATTCCAAGGTCATTATCTGTTAAAGCTGCATCGGTATTGAAGGGTTTTCTTAACAAGGTAAATGCTTCACTCATTTAAGGGAAAATTGTATATAAAGTCACTATCAGCAAAGCTAATCTTTTAATCTTTGATTGTACCTATGTGTTTAGGAAAGATTATGATCATTTTTCCATCCATGTTAAATTTTTTATTACATTTGAAATTCTCTTATTTTATTTGAATAACACAAACGTTTGAAGTATCTAAATTTGGAGATGTAAAAGTTCAGATGGTGCATTTTTCTCGTTAGATTTTCTATGCTTTAGGGAAAAAGGGAAAAATATACAGTATCCTAATCTTTCTTTTAAGCCTAATCATGTACTTCACTGAATTATACCCATTTTTTTTTTGGCTCTCCATCGAGTAATTAGTAAATGATTTATATTTTGTAGAATCCTGCTGAGCGACTAGGCTGTCATCCTGAAACTGGCTTTATTGACATTGTGCATCATCCCTTCTTCAAGAGTATTGACTGGGACCTAGTTAGTAATCTTTTTAATGATCTGTCATTGTTTCATTTTTTGCAAACAACAAAGGGATGATATTTACAGCATGATTCCACATTTAACATCATGGTGAATTACATTGTTGTCAAATGCATAAATTATAGAGTTCAGCATTGTTTAAAATAATATAATTTTCATAAAAAAAACTGCTTAATTTGCAATATTCACATTATCCATGCAATTTTATGATCATGTTAAAATAATGTTCACTGTACTTTGGTGCAATGTATAGCGAGATGTGAATCGGTCAATATTCATATCACTGAATAATGATTTTTGGACAGTTATTTGACTAAATCATTCTTCAGTGTCTTTATAATACTCTTATTGCTTGCTTTTATGTTCATTTTTAGCTTGAGGGGAAGCAAATCCCACCACCGTTTAAACCAAGGTTAGAGACTGAAAGAGATCTAGAGAACTTTGATCCTAAATTCACTAGCGAACCTGTAGAATTGACTCCAGATGATCCGTAAGTGATCTGTTATACTTGGGCTTTGCTTATCACATAGCAAAACATTTCTATATGCCATTTTCCCTTTGACTTATATTTCCAGCAATGCGATTGATAAAATTGACCAGACTGAATTTGATGGTTTTGAGTATGTGAATCCTCTTCTCATGTCATTGGAGGACTGTGTATAGCCTTATTACAACCTCCACGAGGTCTTCCATCATTGAGGCTTCAACTCAGGAGCTTAACTTTATACTGTGTATCGCCTTGCTTCGATATCCCAGGTAAACCTCGTCCAGAGCCATCATTCCACCGTATTATATTATTATTATTATTATTCTGTTATCGATTTTTTTATCATCCCATATATATATTGTACTCCTCCATAGCCAGAGATATATATTTAAGATCTACTTTAATACAATGAGCATTATTTGAATGATGTTGCTATGGGGTGCACTTCAACAACTGTTGTCCACATATGGCTTACTGTATAATATGGAACAGTCATTCTAACTTACTAAGGAAACACTGTCATCCAAATTGGCAAGAAAGGAAATCTAGGTATTTATTTGGTATTCCCAGTGTTTAAGTTTTTATCAGGCACTTTATTTGAAAATGCCTTGGGACCAATTGACAAGAAAATTACTACGATTGTACACATTGCAATTGTAGTCTCTATTTCACAAAATTATACCTTGATATGTTGCTAGTATGACAATGGTATTCTTCTGCAAAACCGAACTTATTTGCATGCATTGCGGGCAAGTATTTCGCACATAATTTGGCTTAATTTTATGAATATTACAAAGGAATTCTTAGATTTATGCAGAGCAATATTACATGACTACTAGCTCTATTGCAAGGTCTTTGAGCACTTTCTCCTGCCAGTGGACTGCTTGTTTCCTGTGGAAGACAGTGGTATGTAATGCTTTTGTCATTGGATGTGCAAATTCACCTAAAAAATACAGCTTATTTCTCCAAATTCTACATACTCTGTAATTATTTGTCCACCGTCTACTACCAACACTCATAATGAAGCAATAAAATGCTGTCCAACACAATTTCCAGATATTGTTTCAAGCCAAGAAATTCTTTTGAGTGTTGTTTTGTGTCATGTTTACAAGATTTCTAATAGCCCTTTATCGAGAAATAAAATTTCACCTTTATAGTAATTTCGTTTTCTCAGTATAATTTAGCCTTATAGTGTTGAAGAAAAAAGCATTTCTACTGCCTTCAATGGTACTTCCATGAATATCTTGCATGTCCAGATTACGTGCCAGTCGCAGTTCTTCTTACAAGACAGCGTCAGATGCACTAATATCATAGTTTTAGTTTGTTCTGTTAGGATCCGTCATCTAGTTGTCTAAATTTTTTCAGGTAAGATTATTTTATTTTGAATTTCTTTTTTGCTATTGGTTTTCATTCATTTAACATTGACATGGTGTCCTATTTTAACACATGGCTTTATTCCAGAAATAATTCAAATTCATTTCCCGCATTTGTTGAACTGGTCCTGGAATTTTGCTGCAATTTGAAATCTATGCGGTTTGTTGCATAATGCTTCACTTGATGTGTGTGACTGCTTCTAGGATTGGGCAGTTTAGGGTGAGTATAAAAGATAATCAGTTGTTTTGGAGACTTGTATTTGAAACCTGGGCCAGCTAGGCTGACTTGTTTTTGTCTGATTTCCAAAGTTGTTTGAAGGGTAATGTCGAGGTAGTTTTTCCCCATGCTAAATAGCCATTACTATTCTTCAACTTGTGTAATGAGCATCGTAAATCATATCCTGCTGATGAAGGAAGATGACCGTGCCTACTTGCTTATATAAAATCATTCTGAGAAGTTGCACTTATCTTCAAAATATGTTCCTGTAAGCTGGCTAATTGGAAACAATCTCGCCTTGCATTCATTAGGCGTAGGTTTGATTGCTGGGTCGGCTATTCTGGTTGTGGGTTTTCACGGTTTCCCACAACCTCCTAAGGCGAATTCTGTGATAGTTTTTATATTAAATCGGATGTGACGGGCTTCCTTGTTTAGACTACGCTATTTCCCAGCAACATATGATGATACGCCGAGCAAGGTGGCTTAGAGGTTCGCATCATCATCTTGCATTCGGTAGACCCAGGTTCAATTCCCGGGTCGACTATCCTCAATTGTTGTTTTTCATGGTTTCCCACAATTCCTCCAGGCGAATGCTGGGATAGTTCCTATATTAAATCAACCATGTCCGTCTTCCCACCCACCCTCCCCCCTGCCCAGGGTTAAGAATTGAGTAACACAGAACACAATTGATATCAGCTGATGGAGCTTCTTTGGTTTTGGTCTATGGTTATGGTCTATGGTCTATGACAACCGAGCACGGTGGCTTAGAGGTTGGCATCCTCGTCTTGCATTCGGTAGACTCA
>JAQGBX010007681.1:0-11181 GCA_034698745.1 Megaphyllum sjaelandicum | reverse complement strand
GGCGGGACCAGCATATTTTTTGATTTTAGAGAGGATTTGATTTTACACGGGTTGATTTTAGACAGGTTCTACTGTACTTCTCTCTCAATCTCGTGGACAACTACCAAAATGTATGCCATCGTGCCCCGGCTGCGCTAAATTCTGTCATTTGCTATAACGGCTGCTGCAAATTAGAAATGACAGAATTTCGCAGTTCGCAACTTGACAAAGGTTGCTTTAATCTATTTACGTCTTTCGCGGTTTTTTCTTTTCTCCTTTCTCGTTACTGCGAAGATAATGCATATTTCTTTCGGAAACTGGCTTTTCTTAGGGTGATATACTTGCCAGCCTTTCCAAAAAAAAAAAAAATGTGTCCCTCATTTTAAATTCCCATTCTCCGACGTGCCCTAGAAATGTTATCTTTATTATACGACTCTGAAAATGATGTCCCATTTAAGGGATTTTTGCCACCCGATATCTCGCAAACATGGTACACGCCAATAATCCGAGGGAACATTAAAGCGGGCATTATCGGGCTGCAAATGGGCCACAAAACAACAAAAGCGGGTGGGCTATAAGTTTATCAGCGCAAGCATTTTTCTTATTATCGTCGCAAGCACCTCCAAAAAATGGATGAATTAACTTCTTTTTGAGGGCTTGGATTTTTGATGAAGTCTTCGAGAATTTTTTCGCCTCCTGGAAGTTCTTTCTTTCAGCTTTCGGGTCGTTTAAAAGCGCAGATAAAAGCCTTGAAAAATATGCTCGTTTATACCCGCCTTTATAAGATCCACTTCCTCCGGTTGGGGGATTCTGGTCGTTTATCTCGGGTTTTAAATATACGAGCGTTCGCATCATACATTTTCATGAGTGTTTCAGGCTAAAAACAGCGAGTTTTATGGAGTCTTTGCTCGCACAATCGCATATGCAGTTTTGCATTTGTATGACATCCAAAAAAAAATATGGCTCTTGATCGAGCCCCAGTCATCCTAGCTAGAAAATACCATCACTTTTGACTCTCGATTTGAATGAAACCCGTTTCCATATATTTAATTTTCGTTGTAATTTAAATTAATATACTTATGTTCGTGGATGGCTTCTTGTGGGATGGAAAAATAAATTTGGTTGAAAACAAATCAACCGGTGAACATTTTTCAAACAAAAAAATGATATCCTAGCTCAGCGGTTTCATTGCTAGGAGCCCATTAATTCCATTGAGGCTTTCTCGGAGAATTGTTTAAAATAAATGTTATGAATAATGCATATTTTGCAATTGGAATTCTATTACAAAACGTATGGATCTATGCTATTTAAGACGATCATGACATCTGGGAGTCTTTAAAAGAAGTTATACGTTTTAGCCACTTCTTGCCAGAATTTTGTTCAACAAATTCCCAGAAATTTACTATAGCTTACATAAGTAACACGCACCAAGTTGTTTCTCATATCGTTCTTAAAATCCGTATTGTTTAACGTCAAAGTTTGTTCGATTTGGAATTCCCTTGCATTTCGTTTGGGTAATTTTGCCCCTTTTCTTTTGAATCATAAAATCGCAAAACTTATTCATCATTTGTTGTGTTTTGTCTATAGTTCCACCCGAATGGAAGGTGGTTCCAGAAGCTGCCAAGCTCGTGGTCGGGGCATCTGTCACCTTAAACTGTCAGGCAGATGGCTTCCCAAGGCCAAAGATTTCCTGGATGAAAGTTATAGGTAAGATACGTCTATTTTCAAAGGCTTTGAAATGTACCAACATGTACAGTATATTAGATCCTCCATTTTGTTTCCACGTGTCACCCACTTGTCACACGAGTTGGTTTCAAATATTGGAAATATAATTTCATTCTCAGGGTGGCCACAGGTCAGAGAAGTCAGGGAAAATTTAGGGAAGGAGGGGGGGGGGAGAAAGTGGCCAGGGAAGTCATGGAAATGTCAAAGAAATTTTTGAGTGGTCAGGTAAATTTTCCCAAATAAAAGCAAAATGCTATCCATGCACTCAGTCTGCTAGCAGCTCCATCCCCAATCCTCTTCAGCTAGACTTCAACAAAAATCTAGTGTTTGCCAAGCTTCTCATTGCAATTGTTATTTTATTTTTCATTATTACAAAAAAATTGATGTGCCTTAATGGGTAAGTTTTGGTCAGGGAAAATTTTGTGGCAACCCTGATTCTGATGTTGAAATCTATCATGACCAGACAGCTAAGTCTGACTAAATTTGCATAATAATCCCTTCTGCCAAATGATACTATGTATTGACTGTAGGGTGGGTAAATAATTGAATTGAATCAAAAACACGACTCAGGAAGCTCGCATAATGAAGTTATTTTAAATTTGATTGAACATTTTGTTTTTTCAATAATAAACATTAGATTAACAAATTTTATAAAAACAAGAATGCTGACAATAATAATAACAACCCAGAATCGATAAAATGACGTTTAGGCTTTTCCCTTTATTCACGCTTCGATTCACGTTCAGTGATTCGTTTCGTGTATCTCAGGCGGGTTTCCATCATGCAAAAAAAAAAAAAAAAAAAATCCGATTTCGGCAATCAGTGCGCAGTGTAAACTATCAGAGGATGAATTTCATTTATCAGATTAGCTAGATTGTCAGCTATTGATACCTCGATGGTGCGATGATTGAAAATGCCTCTCATCCCAATGACAATGTTAATGCGTTACCGTGTGTCGGATGGCGTTTAATGGCTGCTACGGGTGCGTTTTGGCAATCAACTTGTAAGTTTCTGGCATCTTTTTGTCAACAAAATCCATCAACCCCGTTGCAGTTTATTTCCTTCCTTTGTAAAGTCGTTGAAGCAGCGAGCGGTGAGTTTGCTACAAGCTCGCAAATAGCAAAGGCAACGAAGCATCCTATTGGAAAATAATACACGAATTTGTCAATGTCGTTCAATCAGCTCAACGACTGTAAATGGATGACGTAATCGGGCCACCATCCCCTTTTTGTGGCATTTGGGGGATTGCCGAAAATGCAAAATTTCTTTTTTACTTTTCAACGAGATTGGTTCTGGAGTTTGGAACAGCAGGCTTCCTTCTTTTAAGTTTTCTTGTAGCTTATCTCAACTTGCTTGTAAGACATTCAGAATGGAATACTTGTATTAAAATTTTCCTGAAACAAATGATCGAGAATCGATGAGTTTGCAATCATGAACATTTGGCATTACACGCGAATTTGTTAATGGACTTACACCCTAAAAAATGTGAGGTGCTTTCGAGGTTCTTCGGAAAAATTCCGCCCTTTTTTCTCTCATAAAGATATGCTTTGAAGAATCTCGACTTAACATGGTGCCTAGATCAGCATTACTGGCGTTAAAGCAATGTTCCATAGTTCTAAAGGTTTTCGGAGGAACCTCTTGAGGAATGTCATACCACGTGTAAGCTGTATTCCACAACCAGAAACCTTCAACGTTGCGCTCAGTTTCTTTTTATGCTTAACTGTTGGCTCGAGGAAGTTAAATTTCGAAAATAAAACCAATGTTAAGGTAATTGTTTTGTGGATTATTTGAGTTCACTTTGTGGCAATGTTTTCGTTGTTAAAACTAATTGCTATTCGGTTAAATAGTTGCTATCGTCCTGAAAATGTGTAGTTTTGTTTAGATGTACAACTGTTGCAGTCAGTGTACGCTAAAAACTGAGATGTTTGTTACAGTAATTTGAACGTTTTAGATTGGGTCAAATTAGATTAGATCAATTTATTGTGCCCAATACTTAAATTTTTGCTCTATGCCATAGCAGTTGTAAAACTAAATAGCAACAGAATTTCAGGACAAAAACACATGTAACCACGTGCATATTCATTTTGTAATTAATATGAATTGGTTGTTTGTTCCAAAGTGTGAACGTTTTAGTTCAAATTACTGGGTTATAGCAGCTATTCAGCCTAATTAACATCGCTTCGTTTTCTCATTGAAAACATAGAAATCACAAACATGTAGCTACTTCAGAATGAATGAAAAGTGTAGAGTGTAGTGAATGATACAGATCAGAATTTCGTGAACTGAAATATTCCAAAAAGAAGTGGCGTTCAAAAAATTGTCTTTTAAAAGGGTTCAATGTATTGAACCTTTTTTCAATTTATAAAGAACCTTTTCCATTTCAAACTAGCTTTTAAGAGGGTTGAGTGTATTGAACCTTAATTTGTGTATTTGGAATCTCTTAGAAGGTACTTGAAAAAGAACCTTTTTTGGGGTTCGTCGAAGTATCTAAAAAGGTTCTCCTGCTGTATACAAAAGAACCTCAAAAGGATCTATTTAGTATCCCTTTTTTTTAGAGTGTAGCAACAATGATATATCGTAATCCCAGTATTATTATTAGATTATTTATGTATATTAATATTATTACTACAGATTGCAATTATTGTTTGGACATGTTCGTAGTTCATTTTCGTGGCTAATACCCATTTATTTTCCTCTAGGAAATGTGCCCAACGGTGAACGCAGCGAGCTACGCAACAGCAGCAAGTTGAGCATCTTGAAGAATGGTTCCTTGCATATTTCCGGAGTTCATAGTTCGGACGAAGGTTATTATTTCTGCTTGGCCGATAACGGGATTCTGCCTTTCTTGAGTAAAATGATCTACTTGAACATCAGATGTAAGTGCGGTTTTTTTAAGTACCTCAATTATTCATTTTAAAAGAATTTAGATCGTGTTTAGCCTTGAAAAAAATAACGGAAAACAAGCTCGTTTTAAGGAGATGAAAAGGAGAGCGAGATTGCTCTTGTTCTTGGCAATTCTGCTAACACCATTCTCCTGACAAAATACACGAATTGTCGTGGCATTCAACTTGCATGAGAGCATCGCAAAGTACATTATATAGCCCCTGAGTCTGCACTTGTGCGGAAACGCATTTGCGATGCACTTTGAGATGTAAATGTTTTCAGCCCACCTGATGCTTGTTTTTTCCCACATTTTTTTAATTCTTCAAAGAAAGCAGATCGCGAAAAACAAAAGGAAGTTTGCGATCATTTTCCTCTTAGCTCTTGATGATGCGATGCTTAATTCCTTACATCGCTATCGCACTCATTTCCACACTCATCAATTATTCCGAAAGCTTAAATGGCTTTGTTCGTGCGAATTGCGGAGGTATTTCTGTCGTTAATCGTGCGACGAGCCGTTTTTGGCTAATCTCGAGTAGACTATTAAGCATCATCTAGAAATTAATAAAACTTCAGAACTGGGAAATGAGCTGGAAGAAGGGGAATGGCATTGTAATGACTATTGTTAACCGCCCTGGTTCAGCCGAATCACTTCTGGTTCTGGGATAGTCAACGAACGTTGAGAAATTTCGTTTTACATTAGTTGACGAGATCACGAGGTTGTTTTGTCAAATTGTGAGAACAATTGTTGATGAGTCTGTTAAAAGAGTTGGCTCATATAAAAAGGGAATGCGTACCATGTTTTTGGTACAATTATACTTTTGATAGATGACAGAGTCGTAATATGGCTGCTGCGTTAATTTTGAATTTGCGAGTGTTCAAAAAGACCGTCGAATTGGAATATGCTAATATTTAGGGAACTCAACAATGTAGTTAAACTCCAGCAGGCTGCCCTAGATAAATGCCAGTAGATTTGGCTCCGCCTGGTGGCGCATGCGCAGTTCAAAAGTCCCAAATTTGTATTGTCGTTTAAGTGCATGAGTTGACATGTACTGCACGTTTCTTCTACCGACACTTTTTTGGTACATAAATACCACGTAAATATTTGTTCTTTGTTGGAGAATAAAATTACTCACCTTTTTATCAAAGTTAAAGGTACTCCACGCTTCCTGAATTTCCCAAAATTTCGGGTGATTTTGGTGATTTTGTTCCCTAGTGGCTGTACTTTCGTTTAGCCAATAATAATACTGGATTTTTTGACCTTAGGTGGCAACGCATCTGCCAAACCAGAGCAAACTACTTACAGCCACAACTGCTTGTCTCAATCTACATTCTTGAGTTCCCCTAATACAGAAGTGCACTTGATACTGTAAAACACGTAATAGTCATGTTTTAAAACTTCGCAAACTTTCCGCGAAATTAAGATGGCCTATTAGTGATTCGTTCTCTGTGGGAATTTTTTGAAGCTAGTTCAATATTTTCAATTCATTTTTTTTCTAAAGGTAACCAAGATAATTAGAACTATGGTCATTGTGAATTTCATACCATATCATAAAACTGTATTCATATTTTGAATTTTTTTTTTAAAAAAAACAGTCCCTCGCTCTGTCCGTCCGTAACTACATGTACATTAACGTTCAATGCACAAAAAAATGATTCCGCTTTGAACCTCCCAAGATGGCTGCCAATTTTGAATTGTTCCAACTGATTGAACTGTTATTAAAAGAGATCGTGTTCACTGCTCTTTAAATAGCAACTTTTTACACGATTGGCGATATATTGCTGCGTAATGTTCCGATATATAAGCAAAGATGAAGCTTTTGAATCCCATCTACATAGTAATCTGTTTTTCTGCAGTTGATTTTCACCATTTTTTCAATGCTTTCATAGTACTTTCTCAACGTTTACCGTGCACTCCAAAATCATTATTTCCCTGACTTCAAAGGCATATCGGGGTAATATTATACTAGCGATTGTGTCGCGAATACGTCTTCCATAGTTTCAACATCCTTCCGAGGGATCAGAATTCCTAAGATGTTAAGGAGGAATCTACGCTGAAAGAATGCTATGGCAACTGCTCTGGAAATGTCAGGCATCCTCTTACAGCGATCTCGAACGTCTAGGGTTCCAGACTGGATTGAGTTAAATTTGAACTGACTTCCTTAAAGTTCCGCAGGATAAAAGGCTACACTCTTTCTTCTTTTCTACCAATTTAGCATATTGTCTTCGTGATGCAGGAACATGTTCTCGCTCGGATTTGGCGACAAATCGATCGTCTTCGACGTGTCCAATTTTTTCCAAATGCTAATGCCTGTCCCTAATTAAATCGCGACATTGAATTTGTGCGACTGTTTGCGAATGCAAAAAGCAACTGACCACCAACTCGCCCCAACGATTGTCTGCAGCGTTGAAAAGGGCAAGCCGCTGTTCCAGTGTTTCTGATTTCCCTTCGGGATACATCGCTACTTAAATCGAATTGCATTGCGAACATGAAATTTAATATATTTAATGCTCCTAGCTGCGGGCTTCCTGGCTCCCGCAAGAGTGCATGGGAATATCGACGATCAGTATTGCGTACGCGTTTCTGGAAATGCACGCGCACATTCCCCAAATGCAATCATCCGACGCGTAGAAAACTTGTTTTTATGTGTGCGAAGCAAAAAAATTCAGTTTTGCTTGCACGAAATTAGCACACCAAATAGTACATTTTATCACACTTTTTCTCCGATTGAAAACCTAAAGCGCTGTACAGACTACGATAAACGGCAAACAAAAAGCCGCAAACGACAGACTGCTTGCCCAAAAATCTTTTTGTCTGAAATAGTTTGTTCAGATTAGTTTCAACAAACGAAGTGTGCACACTATTATGGCGAATTCCACTTGTCCACACTAGGGCAGAGCACTGGCTAGAGAGTGCAGCCGGAAGTAATCCGTTTGAGTGGAATAGGCCAGAGCAAGTCGTCTGCCAAAAACAATCTCATGCTAGGCCTACATCTAGCGTTTATGCGATCAGGAGTTAGGTTTAGCTGTCCTTTATTGCCAAAGGATGGCACCATACGACGTGGATACATCCAGGACGGGGGATGGGAAACCTGTTTGACAGTTTTATGGGTTGGGGCAAATTAGAGAAGGTTTATGGCCTTGTTTTTCCCACGAAGTTCGCGCTCCTCACGTACCACGACAAGTTCTGCGACAATCGCAACAGGATTGGCTAGCATCGAAAGCAAGATGGCGTCGTTTTCTTTTTTATATATATAGATTATACTGTATAAATACAGATAAAAAATGTATTATTTATCAAACCTTCCAAGAGCCTTTGCAAATAAGGCTCTTTTCACTGAACGAACAAGTCGTTTTAAAAATATATCGCCGTAAAACCCGGCGATTCCCGGGGTAAATTAAAGCTCGGGGAAAGAATGTCCTTTTCAAAAGGGCACTAAGCCACCCCCACGTCCTTTTTTGAACGACCCCTAAACCACACACACGTACCCTTTAAACGACCCTAAATTAAGCTGGACATACACGTTATTTTTGAATGACCCTACGCTGGACACAGTTCCTTTTTTGGCCCTCAGCTAGCCACACACAGCCATCCCGTGGAACATACATAGCCACGAAACCAAAATGGAGGCGTTTTTTTATATATATAGGCTATATGCGGCAGGGGGCTGGCTGGGAATGTCCGATTAAATCTTCAACAAAATGTTAATCTGAAAAAACAAACGAATTAATAAACAGTTACAATTTATTAATAACACTAGTATCATAGGCCGTCGTAAGATAACCTAATCCAATAATGATGTACAGTGTAGGCCTATAGCTTTCGCTAGCAGACGGCGCATGCTGACAACAACATTTGCAACATATGCAAGGCTGGGGGCCAGAGCGGCGTAAAAGGTTGTAAGGCTAGTTCCTGAGAAATCCGCGAGAGGAAATGACTAGTGAAAAGGTCAATTTCGAATTCTTTCAATGTTGCTCATCGGGAAAAAGAACATTAGTTGTGAAAAACATTCCACTTGTCCACGGTATAGAATTGTTCCGTTTTGTCCCCAACAAATATCAACATTATCACCTAGACAAACATAATCATCTCATAAT
This sequence comes from Megaphyllum sjaelandicum, assembly GCA_034698745.1. Lineage (NCBI taxonomy): Eukaryota > Metazoa > Arthropoda > Diplopoda > Julida > Julidae > Megaphyllum > Megaphyllum sjaelandicum. The sequence goes on along the minus strand of JAQGBX010007681.1, from coordinate 2,499 downwards.
TAGCATTTTAATAATCACCAAGGCAGCTGCAAGTACAAGAATCTGTCATCAAAGCTCAACCAGCCTAACCACACATTTTATAAACATCACAACTTTACACGTTTGTGACACAACCCTTGCAAGCTGCATTACATCCCTAATAAAGGTCGGTTGCAGATTCAACTTGATGAAGCTAAGATAATTTAAATACGTTTTTCGATTAGGTCTGCAGGCTTAATAACAATACATGTGTAATATGCATACTATGTTACTACATGTAGCACACACACCGAGCATTGTGGAAATACATGCACCTGACAACGTGTCAAATTATAAGGACCTGTAACACTATAAATTATAAAAAACAACGTCTTCGCATGCATGGTATAAAACATCTGAGTACGGAAAATGACTTAAAAATCTTCTAAAAATATAACAAATTGAGAGATATGGCCCAACTGAAATGTAATAAATTACTAGATGAAAAATGCAAATTCTTGAAACATTATTAAAATTAAGAAGTACCATATGCAAATGCAGCAACATGATGCTGAATTATCAATATTTCAAAACATTTAGAACGATTCCCACAAATCTGTGTTACATTCAGATTTCAAATGTAGCATTTCACTGTCAATTTTGGCTATCCATGTTAAGAAAGTTATTTTTTGGATAAATTTTTAATAAAAATACTAAAGAAAATCACATGATATCCTTATGATTTGAATTTTTTTTAGAAAATCAGCAGATATAACTGCATTTGTCGACTAGGTACTTAAGGCAATACAGTAAATTTTAATTAAAGAATTTTAACAAATGGAAATAAGTGTGGAACGGACACCAGTTGAAGTCTTAGAAAGATGTTAATTAACAGAATAATAAAAATACCACAGAAAAAACTTATAAAAAAACTAATTTTTAAGTAACATCTCAAATGCCATTTAATAAATGAAATTCTAGAGTAAATCTTTATCATATTATAATTATTATTATTATTATCATCCATTCAGTCGTGGCCGATTGTAGGCAAATCTAAATTAACATGTTTTAAATTCCATTTTTTTTCCAACCTTTCACCTTATTCAGTTTTTTATTAAATCATTTAAATGGTGTAACAAGCCAATGTTACGTTTTTCTGACTATGTTGCTCATTACATGGGCACCCTCGTGGTCCATTCTCTATTGTTTTTTTTTTTCAGAAATACTTCCATGGCATAAAATCACATATTTTCGATAACGTTTATTACGACGAAGGAAATAAACAACCAAGAATGGGGAATTTCGCATTTATTAAAAATTAATTCATTTCAAAAAGATCAATATGGTGCTCAATATATATTTTTTCATGTTGCATTAGCTACACACAAAAAAATGTGCGAAAAATTTAATAATGTGAAATTCACCACAATTCCTAATTCTTTCTTTTCATTACATACTAAAAACAAAAGTCATCGAAAATATTTAGCATTATGCCTAAAACTGTATTTGAAAAAATCCCATTATGAATGAGCCACTAGGGCAGTTAGTTAAAAATGGTTCATAACATGTAGACATCCAATGATGATTCTCAAAAGCAACTATTTAGCAAAAAGTACAGCCATGAAATGAAATACAATTCAACGGTAAACATTATTACATGCATATCAGAAGAAGTTGTATTTTTGCAGTGTCTTCCCCTGATAATATAAAACAACCAACTGCAATAAATGCAAATTTAAAAAATGGTATATCGATTGCTGGCAGAATTAAGTTACATTATGAAACTGGCACTGATTGGAACCTTTGTTTCATTGGTGTAGAAACTGTTTTGGCTACAGGACGCGAGTTTTATGGTTGAAATTCACGGAAAATCAGCGATAAATGAAATGATGTACGGGCTCCCCCAGAAATTTTATTTTAAACTTATCCGACTTTTACAGGTTTTTAAGCAAATTTCACTGAATATTTTTCAAAATTTACTAATGTTCAAAATGTTGAAAAATGTTCAAAATTAATATAGGAAATATTTCAAAATTTTCCAAATTTGCACTCGGAAAAGTTTTTTTTTTAAAAAAAAATTCATTATTATTCTGAAAAGGTTGAGCATTTTGCAAATTACTCCTCGGAAACTGTTGAAAATTTTACAAATCTGTACTAGAAAACAGTTAATTTTGCACATTTGTGCTGGAAAAGATGGGAAATCTTGAAAATTTTTATTACTAGAAGTTTAAACATTTTGAAAATTTGTCCTCGGAAACTCTTTAAAATGTAACAAATCTGTACACGAAAACAGTCGAAAATTTTGCTAATTTGTGCACGAAAACGTGGAACATTTTTCAAATTTGTCCTCAGAAAGTGTTGAAAATTTTGCAAACTACATTGTACTGGTAAAATTTTAAAAAGTTTGCAAATGAGCCCAGAGCTAGTACCCATATTATTAAAGGCGGAAACATGAAGGAGCATCAATTTTGGATTTGGAAAACATTAATACGTTGGATTTCCCCGACATTTTCAAAAATGTTTTCCAGGTCTGGGTGGAAC